>PVLA01006145.1:0-130062 GCA_004027455.1 Hydrochoerus hydrochaeris | reverse complement strand
ATGGGATAATATATGGTTTATTTTGGAGAATGTCCCATGTGCTGCTGAGAGGAATGTGTATTCTGATGTGGTTGGGTGGAACACTCTGTAAACATCTACTAAGTCCAATTTCTCACAGGTATGATTCAGTTCTCTTATTTCTTTGCTGACTTTTTGTCTAGTTGATCTATCTCTTTGTGACAACGGGTTGTTAAGATCCGCTGTTATAATTGCATTCTTGTGTATTTGGTTTCTGTCCATTAGTATCTGTCTTACACAGTTGGGTGCTCCTGTATTTGGTGCATATATATTTATAATTGTTAGTTCTTCCTGTTGAATTTGTCCACCAAAAAGTATGTAGTGACCTTCTTTATTTCTTTCAATCATTTGAGGTTTGAAATTCACATTGCCTGCAAATAGAATAGTTACTCCTGCTTTTTTCTGGGTTCCTGTTGCATGGATTCCTTTTGGATCGGATGTGTTTCTTGTATACGGTATATTGCAAGATCATGTTTCTTGATCCATTCTGTCAACCTATTTCTTTTGATAGGTGAATTGAGGGCATTTACATTTATGGATATCACTGATATGTACTGGCTTGAATTTGCCACGTTATGTTCCAGTTGTTTGGTTTCTGCTTTTCCCTTTGTTTAATTGCTTGCCCTACCTGGTGGATTCTTTCTGTTGTTGTTCTGGGGATTGTGGTTGTTTTTATCTCTGTCTAGTATGTCTTTCAGTACTCTTTATTGGGTGGTTTGGTGGATGTGAATTTCTTCAGTTGTTCTTTGTTATGGAAGTATCTTTTTTCTCCATGGAAAGTATCTTGTTTCTTGCTGGGTACATCTATCTGGGTTGAAAGTTGTTTTATTTCAGGGTTTGAAATACCTCACTCCAAGCTCTTCGTGACTTGAGGGTTTATGCTGATAAGTTTGCAGTGATTCTAATGGGCTTTCCTTGATAGGTGAGTTGTGTCTTTTCTCTAACAGTTTTTAGTATTCTGTTTTTATGCTGTATGTCTGAGAGCTTAATTATTATGTGTCTGGGTGTGGATTTATGTGGATTGTGACTGTTTGGTATGCTATATGCCTCACTGATCTGCATATCAGCTTTTTCCCCCACATTTGGGAATTTTTCTTCTATTACCTCTGTGAATATTTTGGCTATGTCATTTTCATTGACTCCTGCCTCTTCACTGATGCCTATTAATCTTATATTTTTTCCTCTTGGAATCATCTTGAAGCTGTTGGATTGTCACTTCATGCTGCTTTGTTATTTTTAAAAGTTCTATCCTTTCATGATTACTAATTGTGATCTTGTCCTCAAGGTCTGAAATCCATCCTCAGCTTCATTTAAATGGTTTTGCATCTTTGAATAGAATTTTTCTTTCTTGGCTGTCTCTTTGAGTTTGTTTCATGAATTCTGCATGTTTTCTATATTGTTAATTCAAGGTTTCTATCAGTTTCCCATGCTCCTGTATGTTTTTCTCTATTTCTTCTTTATTTGTGCTTAGCAACTCCTTTACTAATGTTATTTCTGTCTTTACAGAAGACCCTCTGCTTCTAATTTGGGAGAGTACTTCTAATTTGATTTCCTCTATAGCCTCATGGAGTTGTTTTTTTGGTTTCACTCACTATCTTTTCAGAGATTTCTGGTGTGTTACTTTTGGGGTCCTCTATTTCAATGTCTCCTGTACTTGCTCCTGGTGGACTAGATGTTTGAGACTGCATTTTTCTTTTTTGTTTTGCCATTTTCACTCTTCCTGGTGTTTTCTGTGTGCAGGAGGAGGTCACCCACACTCTTTTCAGACTCACCAAGGTCTTACAGTTACTTGGAGGGGGTTTTACTACTGGCTGTATTTACCCACTGTATACCTCTATTTTAGGGGCATACTCACCACACTGACACAGTTAATCTGCTGTAGCCCAAGGTTTGCCACATGTGAGTGAAGTTCCAAGTTTTTCCATGCGCTGGGATTCCACACCAGAGCACACAATCAGGTCCCAAGGCTGGATTCCAGGTCCTGCTCACTGCTTGCGGTTTTCTGGGGCATGGTCCAGTTAGACCCTTGTCCCTGTGTGCACGTTGGTGTTTTCTTCAATGCAGGGCATGGTCTTACTGCCTGGGAGCTGGCTCAAAATCACTTTCTGTGCCCTGGGATTCTGTTAGAGTGTGCAGTCAGGGCCTGAGGCTGTCTTAATTACTTTTTACACCAAGATACAATGTCCAACACCACACTACCTGGAGCCTGCTGAGTTCTTCAGTTTGGGTGAGGGGTTCCTGAATCTCTTAACCAGGCATCACAATAAACCACTGTAGTCCAAGTTTCCAATGTTCCTGGTGGAAGGGCCTGCCCAGCAGAGACAGTCTGGGGCAGTTTAGGCCTGGGGCAGGCTTCTGCAATGTTCCTGGTGGAAGGGAAGAGCCAGAAGACCAATCCCAGGTTTTTGAGGAACCTCCAGACTGACCTCCACAGTGGCTGCACTAGTCTGCACTCCCACCAACAGTGTAGAAGAGTTCCTTTTTCCCTGCAGCCTGTCCAGCATTTGTTGTTGGTAGTTTTCTTTATTCTGGCCATTCTTTCTGGAGTGAGATGGAATCTCAGTGTGGTTTTAATTTGCATTTCTCTAATGACTAATGATGCTGAACTTTTTTCATGTATTTCTTTGCCATTTGTATTTCTGTATCTGAGAACTATGTGTTCATCCAGATGCCCATTTTGGGATTGGGTCTTTGAATTTTGGGGATCTGATTTTTAAAAATTCTTTATATGTTCTAGACAGAAGTCTTTTGTCTGAGGGACAGCTCACTAAGATTTTTTCCCCAATTTTCAGGCTTTCTTTTTGCTATGCTGGAGATTTCTTTCAACATGCAGGAACTCTTTAATAAGACATGATCCTAGTTATTGATTCTGGGAAGTATTTCCTGTGCAGTTTGATTCTCGTTCATGAATTCTCTACCTACTCCTATGTCTTCAAAATTTTTACCTAATTTGTCTTCCAACAGATTTAGTGTATCTGTTTTAATATTTAGATCTTTGATCCATTTAGACTTTAGTTTAGTACATGGTGATAGGCATGGGTCTAATTTTGGTTTTTGGCATATGGAGAGCCAGTTTTTCCAGCACCATTTATTAAAGAGACTATCTTTATTCCAGTGGACCTGTTTGGCTCCTTAAACAAAGATAAGGTGGTTGAGTGTGTTTGTAGTTGTAGTTATACCTTCTAATCTATTCCACTGATCTTCAGGTCTATTTTTATTCCAGTACCATGTTGATTTTGTTACAGTATCTTTGTAGTACAACTTCAAGTCAAGGATTGTGATGCCTCCTGCCTTGCTTTTGCTGCTTAGAATTGCCTTTGCTATTCTAGGTCTATTCTGGTTCCAGATGAATTTCAGGAGTGATTTCTCTAGATCTATGAGGTATGCTAGTGGTATTTTGATTGGGATTGCATTAAATCTGTATATCAATTTTGGAAGAATGGCCATTTTCACAATATTCATTGTTCCTATCCATGAACAAGGGATGTTTTTCCATTTTATGAGGTCCTCTTCAATTTCTTTTTTCAGGGTATTATAATTTTGCCTGAATAGATCTTTTACTTCTTTCATTAGACTGAGTCCTAAGTATTTCATTTTTTTTGCATGCTTTGTGAAGGGTATGGCTTCTCTTTCTTCTCTCTCAGTGAATTTGTTGTTAGTGTATAGGAATGCTATTGATTTTTGAGTGTTGACTTTGTATCCACCTACACTGCTAAATTTATTTATTATATCTAGGAATATTTCAATGGAGTTTTGGGGGGTCTTCTATGCAGAGTATCATGTCATCTGCAAATAGTGATAATTTAGCTTCTTTTCCTGTCCTTACTGCTTTTATTTTTCTCTCTTGTCTAATTGCTGTAGATAATATTTCCAGCACTATATTGAATAGGAGTGGTGATAATGGACGTCCTTGTCTTGTGCCTGGTTTTAGGGTAAAAGTTTTCAGTTTGTGGCCCTTTAATATCATGCCCTTTAGTATTGGTTTGTCATAGATTTTTTTTAATCATATTGATGTGAATGCCATCTATTCTGATTTTCTGTAGGGTTCTTATCATGAATGAATGTTGGGCCTTATTAAAAGCTTTTTTTCATCTATAGAAATGATCATGTGATTCTTATTTTTGGCTCTATTGATATGGTGGGTTACATGTATTGATTTGCTTATGTTGAACCATTCCTGCATTTCTGGGATGAATCCCACTTGGTCATGGTGTATAATCTTGATGACTTGCTGCATTTTGTTTGCCAGTATTTTATTGAGAATTTTTGCATCTATGTTCATTAGGGAGATTGGCCTGTAGTTCTCTTGTTTGGTTGGGTCTTCCTCTGGTTTAGTATTAGAGTAATACTTGCTTCCAGAAATGAGTTAGGGAGAATTACTTCCCTTTCAATTTCATTGAAGAGTTTGAGGAGGATCTGCATTAAGTCATCTTTGAATTTCTTGTAGAATTGCACAGGGAATCCATCAGGACCTGGGCTTTTCTTTGTTGGTAAGGTTTTAATTACATTTTAAATTCCATTAATTGAAATTGTGTTATTCAGCAGTCTTACATCTTCTTGATTCAGCTTTGGTAATTCATATGTTTCTAGGAATCTGTCCATTTCTTCTGTGTTATTGAACCTATGAAAGTAAAGGTTTTCAAAGTAGGTATTGATCATCTTCTGTATTTCCACAAGGTCCCATAGTGATTTCATCCTTTTCATTCCTTAGCACATTAATTTGAGGTTTTTTTCTTTTTAAAATGAGGTTGGCTAGGGGCTTATCAATTTTTAAATTTTTTCAAAGAACCAACTCTTTGATTTATTGATTCTTTGTATTGTTTTCTTAGTCTCTATTGCATTGATATCTTCTCTGATCTTTATAATTTCCTCCCTTCTTTTGGCTTTTGGCTTGACTTGCTCTTCTTTTCCTCGATGTTTGAGATGTAGCATCAGGTTATTCATGTTTGTTCTGTTTTCCCGATGTGGGAATTTACCATAATGAATTTCCCTCTGAGGACTGCTTTCATTGCATCCCACAGGGTCTGGAAAGATGTATTTGTATTTTCATTTGCCTGAAAATATTGTTTAATTTCTTCTTTAATTTCCCCTGTGATCCACTGATTGCTCAGGTGTGTATTATTCAATTTCCATGTGTTTGTGGGGGTTTTGGAGTTTCTTTTGTTATTAATTTCTAGTTTCATAGCGTTATGATCCAATAACATGCATGGGATAATTTCAATTCTTTTGCATTTACTTAAGTATGTTCTGTGGGCTATTATATGGTCTATTTTAGAGAATGTACCATGTACTGCTGAGAAGAATGTATATTCTGATGATGTTGGGTGGAAGACTCTGTATATGTCTATCAAGTCCATTTGTTCACAGGTGTGATTCAGTTCTGTTACTTCTTTGCTGATTTTCCATCTAATTGATCTGCTCCTTTTTGTCAATGGCATGTTAAGGTCTCCTGTTATAATTGTGTTATTGCTTATTTGATTTTCCATTTCTTTCAATACTTGTTTTTTATAGCTGGGTCCTTCCAAATTTGGTGCATATGTATTTAAGATAGTTATCTCTTCCCGCTGAAGTTTTCCCCTAATATGTAGTGACCTTCTTTATCTCTTTGGATCATTCTTGGTTTGAATTTCGCATTGTCTGCAAACAGAATAGCTACCCATGCTTTGGGGGGGGGGTTCCTGTTGCATGAAGTATTGTTTTCCATCCTTTGACTTACAGTGTATGAATTCCCCTTTGGGTTAGATGGGTTTCTTGAATGTAGCATATGGTTGGATGTTGCTTCCTGATCCATTCTGCCAGTCTGTTTCTTTTAATTGGTGAATTGAGGCTATTTACATTAGTGGTTATAACTGATATATATTGGTTTATTTTTAACATGTTATCTTTCTGCCATTGCTTCTTTATCTTTCCATTCTGTTTAATTGTCTGCCTTGCTTAGTACTTTTTTTCCTATGTCTGTCTAGAATGTCTTTCAGTATTCTTTGGTCTTTGGTTTTGTCATTTTCCTATATTTCTGGATTTTGAGTGATGTTCCAAAGCTTCTTGCCAGCATGCTGGAAATGACCTTGCATCCACAGTGCCCCAGGACTGATTGGAGGTCACTGGGTGTGGCCCAGTCAGGCCCACAGGGACCTCCCATGTATTCTCTGGTGGTCAAAAATGCTGGGCAGGGTCCTAACCGGTGGGAGCAATAATACAAAGCTGTGGGAGCAATGATTAAAAGCTCTCCCCGAGTGCAAGTGCACTGGAACTCACCTAGTGAGCCCTCAACTCCTAAGCTCAATGGAGGTGACTAGGTGTGGCCCAGTCGGGCCGTCAGACCTCCTGTGCCTCCAATGGTGTTTCAGGAAACTGGGCGGGGACCTAACTGCTGGGACCCATGGTCCAAAGCTCTCCCTGAGCAAGCACAAGCGTGCAGGGATCTCACCTCACGCCCCCTCAGCTCCAAGGGCTCAACAGAAGTGGCTAGACATGGCCTATTCAGGCCCACAGGATCTCCTGTGCCTCATGATTGTTCAGAAAGCTGGGCAGGGTCCTTTTCCTTCTAAGTTCTTCGTCCAGCATTTCATCCACTTTGATATATTTGAACCAGTTACTAGAGAGTTTATGAACTTTTACAGGAGTTACATTATCTTATTTTTTCACGTTTCTTATATCTCTGTATTGAGATTTGTGCATCTGTTGGAATGAATATTGTTCCCACTTTTAAGTTAAGGCCTCTTTAAGAAACTGCTTTCTCTTGACAATATAACCTAAGCTATCAGTGTATTGTGTAGTGTTTTATTTATTTCCAAGTGAACTTTATAGTATAGTTTCCCTGTGGCTTCTTTGCCTGTAATGGTGAGTTTTGACACAGTTTGTAAACTTTCTCGGTAGGTCTTTCAAGAGTGAAGTCCCTCTGGTACATGAGGCTGGTATGTTGGAGACAACAAAGTATATGGGGGGGGGACCCTTTGTAGTTACTTCTCTCATCTTGCCTAAAATGTGCTATCTGCAAAGATACTGAAATAGCCTATGGTGAGGACCACTACAGGTGTCATGTCCACAGTAACTATGTGATTTTTCTCTTCTATTGCTTTGGGGGTGAAGGCTCAGTGAATGTTTGGTACTCTACCACTGGCTGTGCCTCCTTGGGGCCAGGTCATCAGTAAAGGCTTATTTCCCTTGTTCTTTAAAATAATGTACTCACCAAGGTTTGAGCAAGACTAGGTCATGATCAGAGTAAGGAGAAATTTCTCTCAAAAGGTCTGTGTGTGTACCTCAGCAGCAAAACACCTACCCAACATGCTTGAAGTGCTAGACTTCATCCCAAATACCACTCAGAAAAAAGAAAACTAACAACACTAACAACCACAGCATTAGAAAAAATACATTCCCATGCATAATAACAATTTATTGAAGACCACCATCACCACAAAATTAAAAACAAAAAAGCACAAAAATATCATTGAAGAAACTAAAAAGTTAAACAAAAGTAAAATTAATATGAAAGGAGAAATTTAGACAGTGGAAGAAAAGAGAAGATTGTATTAAGACACAATTTTTAAAAGTAAATGTAAGGAAAAGATAATGAGAAACAAAACACAAAAGCAACAAAGATAGACTAGAGAGAAGAAAAGAAAAAGGGAGGGAAGGAAGCAATTCCTCCTTGCTGAGGTGCTGGGGTAGGAGACAATTCTTGTTATGGCTGGTGTTTAGACATTTCCACTAAGCCTATTGCAGTAATCAGTGGGGCATTTTCAGAGGTGGCTGGATCTAAAGTATGTGACACTGGGATTGAGTCATGGTGCATTGGTAAGTATCAAGGATGCTAAGATTAAGGGTGTAAGTACCTGCCCTTAGGTACACTAGATAAGATATAAAGAATAGAACCAGTGTTGGTTGTCTCTTGTTGCTTTGCTACCTTCTAGCCAGCAGGAACTCTTTCTCCTCTGATGTTCTACTCTGCTTTGGAACCAACTAATTATGGGAATGAAACCTCTACAAACTGTGCACTTAATAAACCTCTTCCTTTAACTTTGGGTATGTTATTTTATCTCAACAATGAGAGAAAAGTAACAAAGACATTTCTTTATGGGCTTGTGCACCCTACTGCAAGGACTCTCAGTCTGCATGTCAGGCAGTATTGTCAAAGTCTGGGTGGCTGTAAGTCTTCACTGATACTTTAGTATTAGGTGGGCTATAGTAGATGGTTATATATTCAGCCCAACAGACTCCAGGTTGTAGACCTCTGGGTGTGGCAAATGTCCAAGGCAGAGAATACATCCAAGATGCCACAGAGTGAATGTGGCAAGCTGTCAAGTCACCAAGTTCAAGGGGGCCAGGAGGGCATAGCTATTTGCCTTCTTCCATCTCATTGTTCTTACACCCAACTCTCTCACAATGCCACATACAACTGATCTTGATCTTTGTCATAGAGAGTAGGACAAGCTTCTGTACTGTGCTCTGTCACAGACTGTGATTCATGCTGTCCATATATCTCAGTGGGCTAGTGTTAGCCCAATCACAACTATATAGCTTGACCTTTTCCACCCAGTCAATGTGTTAAGGGATCCCCAGGGATGCTGAGTTCTGATTGATTTGAGGATTCTCTTCCCCAGAGCAATTAGACCCCTAACAATAGGAAACTTCTCAAACTGGCTCCTGGTTATAGCCCTCAGAGCTTGCTGAGTTGGTAAAATGGATTTCTTCTCTAAAGCTAGCTTGTCATACAGGAGAAGTCACTTTTAGACAAAATTCCAAACTAGGTGTAAAACTAGTAAGAAAAAAACTTCTCCAATCGAGACTGCATATTTATAGTCCTTAGTGGATTTGATTTTACTCTCTAGCTTGCATTGTTTGCAGGTTCCAGCTTTGCTTTCCCTTCCAGATGGCTTTTGAGACTGGACTTTTTTCCTGCTTTGCCTTTGTAATTCTCTGAGCTGTCTAAAATTTCCAATCACTTCTTTATTGGTTCCCAGAGTTTTTACTCAGTCTTTCTTGTTGGAATAAAGTTTCTCTTTTGTTACCCTGATTCTTTGACCTCTCAGTCATGTGAAGTATATTTCTATTCAGCCATATTGCTTACCTTTTGGAAAAATGTTGGTTTTTTGCAAATAATAGTATATAAACACAACCATAGAATCTATCTCCAGATGGCTACAGTAGAGATTTTTCCCTATTTTCTCTGTTAAAAAGATATACAAAGGAGCTGATTACCTAAATAAATCATAAAGTGATCCAGGTATGAGGTAAGATTTTAGTTAATCTTGGACTAACTCTACATTATTTATACCATAATGCTCAGATATAAGCCTGGTTGACTTTCAACTATGAGTGTTCATGGTGCTATTTCCTCAGGCTTGAAAAATTATCCCTACCATCCAAAGACTCACAGTCTAGTTCTGTAGACCCTTACTGAAAGCAAGTTTAAAAACAAGTAGGTGCCCTAATTGAGCAATTGTGTATATACTTGGAGAAATCTTTACTTGCTATGTCTTATGTGCAACATATAACATGATTTTAAGAAAATATGCTTTTCAGAAATTTTTGATCTTTTACCCATCTCCCACAAAGACCTCAAATCTGAAAATTGTGACTTGTAGAAAAAGAGGACTTGAAGGCCCCCAAACATCTAATTTATAATCTACTGCTATATGTAATGAAGAAGATGAGGGGGTGGTTTCTGTTTCTCCATAGAGATTCTGTTAACACTGTGAATGGGCCATATCTCATTTTCAACTCATATCTAGCATCAGCAAGTGCTCCAGAGGAAACACTGACTATCAGCATTCAACTCATTTCATAATTGTTTTCTATATTTGAAACTGTGGAAAGCTCAAAGACATGGAGTTCAGGATTACAAGAGTAAGATGTCTGGTAATTGGTCAGATCTCTGAGGTAGACATATAAGAATGTACAGACTGAAAAGTCCTGCTATTGTCAAATTAAAAGGTGTTAAGGAACTGACACTGATAAGAATTTTAACCAAATATTCTCAGATTTCCATTTTTCTTCTTGCTCCTCTATGAGCACAAACTACTAAGGACAACTGGCAAACAAGAAATGCAGTTTGTGAGCTCCCTCTCTCCTGGTGAAGCAGAGTAAAAAAAGGAAAATATTTGGAATCTAGAAACAACAAATTAAAATATAGACACACATACACACTAACATATACATACTGTATGAGCTAGCCTTTGTTCAGAAAACTAGACTAAATCCATGAAAACAAATCAGTAAAATGCTTGAAATAATGGAAAGTGGTAATATGGTAGGAATAACCTTTATTTAATGCTGAATGCTTGTGATCCTGAAACATAATAGATCTCCATAACTTTCCGAAGTATTTGACATACATACAATAATATTTCTATAGCCAGGACAATACATGGGCAATTCCTTGAAGATTTGGGATTATTGTTTGACATTGTAAAGTTTTGCTCTTCTATTTCAGGTGAAGTTTAACCACTGAGACAGCCTGCCTAAACTGAAGTTTAATTCTTATGTTTTTTTCTTGGGTCAGATCTAAGCATCATGCTACTATTTAGGTGGAGGAGGTGGAGGTTTTTCTTTATTTATATTTTCTTGGTTTTCCGTTGGTTTTGTCTTCTTCTTTAACCAGCAAAACAAGATGAGAAGCAAAAGAAGAAAAAAAATTAAGGAAACTAGAAACCAGTAATTTATGTGCCCCTTGGGAGGGGGAGAATTGGGAGAAATGGGAGAAGTGGAAGGAGGGAGAGGAGGGGTAGTAGTGGGGAAAGGGATAGTAATGGGAGGTACATTAGGAGGTGGCCCACTATCAACACTCCCTCCATAGCCTTCTATGGTGCAGTTCGGTGGCTCCCATCCAAAATCACAGTGGCAATGATTCTTATTGTTGCAGATCCCTGACATATTGCAGGCCTCACGTGAACAATCACTATTCCAAAGTGGCATTATGACACACTTCTTGTGGATGCACATATTTTTTTCACCACACTGTGTGCCATCTTTCACATCACCAATATCAGGCACAATCATCCCAAAGTGGTAGTCAGTGCCCCAGCAGATACTATCTTTGATTTGAGAACAATGTACAGTGGTATGTTCAGACAAAGAGGGAATTTCTGTCACATTCTCACACTGAATTCTTCCACAGAGGATGTCCTTGGCCTGACATTTGATATACGAGTTGCTGTTGTTACCACAGTTACCAAAACGATCGCCTCTGCTGTTCATTCCCATGTAGCAAGTCTCGTTTGCACTTCTGGCTTGTTTTCCAAAAATTTGCCTACACTGTTCATCACGGTTGACACATTTTTTTTCATAGCAGTGCCCACTGTCTGCACAAGACATTCCATCCAGTACATACACATCTTGTGGACATTCATGTGAAGTTCCATTGCACCACTCAGGAAGATCACATGCACCATTCTTTTCTCGACACACAGTGCCTAATGGCCTAAAATTGCAGCTTTGGCAACAAAGCCCAAAGGCACATTGAGCTGAAGATTCTAGATTGCAGTTTGTCATACAGCACGTATCACTTTCACAAGATGCTAAGGTTCCACAGTCACACTCTTCTCCTTCTTCCACTACGTGATTCCCACAGTATGCTGCTGGTGGTGGAAGTAAATTCGCTGGTTTTGGTATATTTTTTATACAACCTGCTGTTAGACTGGTTGTCCACAAAAAGGAATAACTGCAATTGCTGAATCTGGTGGATTCATTGTCAGTTTCAGCCATGATGCATCTGTTCTGCTCACATTTACATGGTTGGGCTTGTTCATCATGATGCATACCCAAATTATGTCCTATCTCATGGGACACAGTATGTGAAACTGCTTTCACAGACCTTGAAAGGACTCTATCAACTCCACAACCATAATGCTGATTACATACACCTCCCACATAAGCTACACCAAGATGCCCATGTGTATAAAATTGGTTTGAAAGGAGATGTGCAATATCATTTCTTATACGTTTATTCAAGTTTTGTAGCCTCCACATGCAAAACTCAGTCAAGACTGAAGTCATGTCATTAGTTATTTGCACAAGGTCTGCATTATCCCAGATTTCAATTCCAACTATTATCAGGTCAACACTCAGTGTATTTAAATAGCTATTTACCAAATTGTTAACTTCTATAACTTCTTTTATCACATTTGTATTATTACTTTGTAGAAAAACAAATAGTTGATGGTCTACCACAAATACCATATCAAGTTTCCATGAGTGGATCCACCAGTTCAGATACCCACTTTGCCCCAGAATGGAAATATCAATCTCTTGAAGTGTCAACTTTTGTGCTATTTCCTTATCTGATAATCCACATTTCAGTAGTGGGGTTTGTTTTTCCTCTGTGGCCATTTTATAAACCAGATGTTCAAATGTGATAGAATGTCGTTTGGGCTTGATTTCATAAACAATGTCTTTTATTTGTAGTGTTCCATCAAATCCCCCAGAACAGGAGCTAAGAACAACCAGGGATCCTGGGTCACCTTCCACATACCCATGATAGTAGCAGTTATCTGGAACAAAAGGGCGGTCCTCAAGAAGAGCACCTTGGTCAGTGTAGGTGAATACAGGGAAGTGTCTGGACACCAAAAGCTTCTTGGCCTTCATGTGAACAATGTGTCTCTGGCCCCCAAAGTGCAGGCTGTAGGACATCCAGCCTGGAGGACTCATGCTTCTAAGAGTGCCAGTGATCCTCAAAGGAATCACCACTTCTGGTGGGCTGGAGTATTGGGAATGTCCAGTCTGGGGCTGTCCAGAAAGGAAGAGAAATATGCTCAGCCAGAGCCATAGGGGAGTGATCCTCACATGCATCAGGGCCTCGCCCACAGCCATCATAAGTTATGAGTGAGAGCAAAGTTGGGGTGGGCAGAAGCCCTCTTGGCCTATCTTCCCCCTTGACTCAGTTGCATGCAGCACTGACCTTTCATGGTCTGTCATTTGTCAGAGTCAATTTATGAGAGCAGCACAGCTGAAAGAAAAATACATACATACATAAATACAAGGTCAGAGACAGGTATTTTGTTATCAGCACACCAGAATGGAGAAGAGAAACTAGGGTATGAGTTAAAATGGGTTAGAGTTTGGCTCAAGACATGACTCCATATAGTGTACTAGATTTACTCTTTAGTACTGGTAGAGGCAGAGCAGACTGTGCAGGTATATGACAACTGGCCACAGGTCAATAGCTACTGAATCTAGATGAAGAGTACATGGGTTCATTGTACTGTTCTTTATAATTATGTACTTGTGTAACTATTTCCACAATAGATACATAAAATAAAAAATGAGCATGTGTCTTGATTTGAAATGGTGGCTCTGTATCTTGATTTGGTAAAGGAATCTTGATTTACATACATCAATTTAAAATAAATATCAATTATTCTTCCTATTTCAAATGATAAATCATTTAATCACATTACTCAGGAGAGATGTGTAAAAAATCATATGTGTTATTTTTTCATGGTCTTTAATATTCATGCAACAAATCATTACTGTTCTATATTCCTTCAATCTTGTCAAACTGCAGTCAATGCATCAACTGTCCTTTAAAAGTAGTAGACTCTATAATTGGTATCTCTGTTCAGTAAAATAATAAACAATGGTAGAATTACATGAAGTAACTTGGGTTGACTGGTAGGTGTTACTCAGCAGTGTTCATATTTTATTATACTCATAAGAAAAATAACATTATATTGGATGCTATGGCCATCCCTGTAATCCCAGCTGCTCTGGAGAATAAGGCAAAAGTTTTAGGAGACTGAAGCTATTCTGGGTAACTTAGAGATATCCTGTCTTAAAATGAAGTAAAAGGGGCTGGAAACATAGTTCAGCAATAGAATGCTTGTTTAACCTAAGCCAGAGCCTGGATTCAGTCCCCGGGACTGCAAAAATAAGTAAATGAATGAATAAATAAGTAAATGTATTTCAAAGTCTTTGGTCACATAAAATGAACAGGAAATCAAATTAGCTGAAAGAGTGACAGTTGAAAATGGGAGAATTGTGAAGGAAAATTAAAATGCATTCAGTAATGAAAAGGAAATCAATGAATCTTAAAAGGAGAAGGGATAATATTAAGAAAGATATTGTACTTGGTTTACAGGCATAAAAGTCTCTGACATCTAAGGACTGTAAGGCATGAGCTCCTAAAATCAACCTTCAAATTGGTTTATCTCTGAAATAAAAATATATCTAATATGAAAGTACAAATATAAGCTGCCATCTTAACAATAGTACCATATTTTTGAAAATGAAAAGTCTGGTACCAACATGGTGCCAAACTCACAATGGTGATTTGTAGCTTTATCCTTGAGTCAAATGTTAATGAAACTGCATAATGTGTGGATACCTCACTGCATACCAGGGAAATATAAATGGGAAATATAGGTCTAAATAAGTTAATGATCAAAGACATTTTGGGGGTGAAAACATACTATGGAGAATCTGTAAAACTGCATATAAATTTCACATATAAATGCCTAGCTTTTATTGATCTGGTATGAGTATCTCAAGTGTTCACAAAATCATTGAAATAATCAGATCACTCAAGTAATGAGATTAAGCAGTGCTAGAATAGTTGAGCTGGGGAACAATAGAAGATAAAAAAGCTTATGATGAGGGATTTAAAACATGTTAAACCAATACCACTTGTAGGGATTACAAAACTGAAAGATGCCAGACTCAGCACCTATCACCCATCATCTCCTAGACCTGGTGTCCATTTCTCCTTAAGTTTTATTTTTATTTTTATTTTATGTTCGTTGGCCTCCTCTCTCTAAAAGTATTTTCCTATCACTTGTGAGATCTTCCTTTCATAGAAAACAATAACAATCTCTTCTCTGGTAACATTTCTTTATGGAAAACTCCAATTTCCTACTTAATTTTATGAAAGCTTGCATCTCAACAATGTGAAGCCCAAGAGAAGAGGCATTTTTCATTCTCAGAATTTTCATCTCTGGGATATTTGATTATGATTTTCTTTGACTCCCAAAGCTACCCCAAAATTACTAAAATAGCAGCCATCTTACTAGATCATTGTTTACTTTCCTTATACTTTTCAAACTCTCCATTCACCTTGCATGAACTGCAAAGAATAGGGTGTCTACTACTTTCTCCTCCACCATGAATTTTATCCATACCCTCACTGTATTTGGCAAACATGTGGACAATCTATATGGCATCTGTTGTTTGGTTTTCACTATTATGACTCATTTTCAATGATCATTAGCCATTAAACTTTAGCCATGTTCTATATCATATTTTCACCCTTAGCAACTCATGTAAGAACATGTTAGTCTACCACAATTTTTATTTATCATTAAAACTATTTAAATTCATAGAAAAGTCATAAAACTCTTCTATGGTTTCCCACTTTCAGATTTCCAACTTTGTGCCTGCCATCCCTTCAGCCTAGCTCTAGATCCCATGAATTCAACTGCTATGGGCCCAGATGCTCCTCCCAATCTAGATTAATGCTTTTGCATGCTTCTGGTCTTCCCCTAATACTGTGGAGAAAGTGGGAGTGCACAGAAAAGAGTAAGACAGCCTGACATAATAAACAGATTTTTATTACAAACACTCACTCATGCTTTTAATAATTTGTGTCATATAGTCCATATTGTTTTTTGGCTGGCTTGCTTTTCCTCTTTCTTTTTTCTTTCTTCCTTTCTTCTTTCTTTCTTCTCCTTCTTTCCTTCCATCTGTTTCAGACAGTGTCTCACTATGTACTTCAGACTGAGCTCAAACTCACTATGTAACCCAGACTGGCCTCAAACTTGCAGTGATCCTCCTGCCTCAGCCTGAGAATACCATGCCCAGCTGGCCCATATCATTTCTTAATTTTCTCACTTTCTAAATTTCCTCGTCAATATATAACCCCCTCAACTGAAAAGCCACATTGTCATTTACAAGTTGTTCTTAGTATCAAATTTCATAATGATAGCTTAATTAGTAAAATGAAGAAATCTTCACTGAATGATTGTTTAATACAGAATCTGATAGCTTTTTAAGTTTTGGGTTTTGTCATTGTACACAGTGGCATGGGGCTCATTTCATACTCTAACATTATCCCCACTGTTATAGTAACAAGAGTACCTTGATTGCTTGGGTCAGATATTAAGACAAATAATGAAGAGGCTTACTTCATAAAATGTTAAGAGTCCACATAAGAACTTGAGCAAGATCACTAAAAGCAAATTCTGAGACAATGCTTCTGAATTGTTGGTAAAATTCTGGTATTTCGATTTGCTCTCCCTCTATACCTTCATGTATATGTGGTAATTATTATGAAGTGTGAGTTTTTGTTGTGATGGAAAAGGATTGTTGACTGATGAGGTAGCACTGTTGAAAGTAATTTTTTTTTTCATTTTCTATGATTTTGAACATTTTATACCTTGAATGATGCCTTACTTGTGATTTGTTTACCATTGCTATTGAAATTCTTTCAGGTTGATGTTGTCTTTCATTTGTTTCCACTGTTACATGCTGTTTCATTGTAATATACATACAATTTATTTTTCCATTCTGCTGTTTCTGGATTTTTTTTTTTGTCTATCACAAAACAGTGCTGCTATGGACATTCCTTTACTTTATATAGATTTCTCTTATTTTTCAAGGTTTGGGTTGCCTGTTAAGAGTAAATTTAACAATAAAAAATCATCAGAATTTATTCCTGAAACCTCATCTTATAAGTAATGGGAAAACAAATTTGAAAAAATAATCTAGCCAGACTGTCTTTGAACTCATTACATTTTGGGGGTGGGGGTACCAGGGATCAAACTCACAACCTTGCACTTGCCAGGCAGGCACTTAGGCTGCTGAGCTAAATCCTTGGCCCTCATTGTATTATTTTATACCATGTTCCAAAGGTCACAACTCCTGAAGGAATATATTTTCATTCAAAAAGTGGTAGAGTGCCACAATAGCACAGAGACCTCAAAGTTGAATTTTGACCCTCTTATAAATTTTTCTTTTCCCCACAACTTCATCAAATTTATCCATCATGTAGCCTTATTAGCAGCTTATCCTCACTCTCATTTATAATCTAATTCACTTTTTCAAACAGTGAATAACAACACATTAAAAACAGTTAAGAGGTTTCTAACCAAATAAGTAGACCAGAATATGAAATAATAAAGGGCATCATTCCTCTTGAGGTCTGAATACTTGGGAAAAAATTACAGGAGATGTGTGTGTGTGTGTGTGTGTGTGTCTATGTTTACATACGCAAAGATGCAATCTTTCTCTCCCTTAGACCTAAACTCTTGAGTGACTTATAATAAATAAAGCATAGATTACCATGATCCTTTTTAATGATAGTCCTCTTCATGAATTACTTGGGACACCATCTGATGAACAAAGATTTTTAGATGAGATTTCACATGACAAAGAGAAATAGAATATTGAGTTTCAATTGTTTGAGTTCTAGGTTTAGCTGCCTAGCAATAAGAGCCTCACAGTCTACATGCAGGACATAGCAACCAGCTAGGATTCCTTCCCACTCTGGCTCCATCTTGTCACCTAAATTTATTTATACTTCCTCAATATGAATAGATCTGACTTCCATTCAGTTTGTTCAAAAAACTGTTCAAAATGAATACCTTTCCTTACTCCTATTCTATGTTTCCTTATACACTGCATGATCATTTTACTTCTGTATTTTTGCTATCCTGCTCCCAGTTTATGTCTTCATTATCAATATAATGAAATACTTGAAGTACTTCAATATCCAGAGAAAAACTTCAAACTCCTTTAAAACATTCTCTAAATAATACCAGACATTACTAACCATCTGTATCTTTTTTTTGTAAGATCAGCGAATGACTCAGAGACATTTTAGATCTGCCTGTAAATGTACTTTATATAAATGGAAAATTGTTACCTATAAGAAAAGGCAAAAACTGAGATAGATAAATTAAAAATAGCACATAAAAATTTTTCATAGGTAAACTGAAAAGCTGGTTGTTTAAAGAAATGCCAATCTGGGAACCCGCATTTAGCAAGTTGGCTGAGGCAAACTATGGAAACAAATGTAGTTGTTTAATATCCTCATGACTTAGCTGTAGGGTAGGGAGGCGGTTGGTAATGCTTAAGTCTGATACCAGTCACCATTTTCCATTGCCCCTTCACATTAGTGAGACAAGCTCTGAATCCTTTCCTTCATCAAACTTTGTTTTTTCCTAGCTTTCATCACAATTATTTCTTAAGGGACAAGATTTAACTTGATGGTTTTAATCTCTATATTTGTTTGCTAGGGTTACATCATAAAATAACACAAATGACAACAGAAATATACCAGACTGTTTTGGAGGGTAGAAGCCCAATATCATGGTATCATCATGACTATATTTCTTCTGAATCTACTAAGAAGCAATTTATTTGAGGCTTCTTTCCAGTGTTTGGTCATTTTCTGGTTTATAGCAGCATAATTCTAATCTTTACATGTTATCTTCTGTGTCCCAAACTTCCCCCTTTTGCTGGAAAATCTATTTAAATCAGACAATATAGACATAAAGTCAAAAAATGTCACAAGCCACAAAGAAGGTCTTTATATAGTTGCAGGTTTTCTTATATTAGTAATTTAATACATTTTTCTTTCTTACTTATCAATCCTCCTTATTTGTTCTATTATAGCCAAATCCTTCAGTTCAGTTGAAGACAATGATATATAGGAAGTTTAACAACAGTTTACTATGCCTGAATGTCTTAAACATATGAAGAAAGTATATGTGATTTCTCCAGAGTAAAAGGGTAATGACAATCAATATATCTCATTTTTTGTTCTTCTTTTTGGAAAAAGAATCAATAGCTAAAAATTTTTTATATTATTTTTTTGGACAGGCTCCATTTGCTATAAAAAGGTCAATTCATCAGAATCATATATAATAAAAATCTATATGTGCCGTGTCAGAGCATCCAAACAACCAAAATAAACATTGATAGAACTGAAGGGAGAAATAGCAAGAAATATAATAATAGTAGGATACTTCAAAATTCAGTTTTCAATAGTGGCTATAATATTCAGAAAGAAAGTTAGTACATAGAGAGCAGATTTGAACAACACTGTAGAATAATTGAACTCCACAGATATATCCAGAACAAGCCCACCACTCCTCTTTTACTCCTCACTCTATCCTCACTCGCCCTCATCTCCTCCTCAGTCCTTTCAAATCTTCTCTCCAAGGCTGTCCTTTCATCATTTTGATTTAGTTTTGTTCATGATTGCTTGCTTCTACATACAAGAAAAAAATGCAACACTTGTCTTTCTGTCTGGCTTATTTTGCTTAGCATGATGTTGTCCAGATCCACCCATTTTCCTGAAAACAACAGAATTTCATTCAGCTTTAAGAATGAATAATAGTTAATGGGCTATGTATACACCATATTTCCTTTATTTGTTCATCCATTGATGAGTATCTAGGCTGATTACTATAGCTTAGCTCTAATACCTCTGTAAACAGAGGCAGGCAGGCTTCACTTTTGCACACTGTCTTCATTTTCTTTGAATATCAATACTGTGGGATTCCCGTATGGCATGCTAGTCTTATTTTTAGTTTTTTGATGACTCTCCATTCTGTTTCCCATAGTGATTCTACTAATTTACATTCTCACCAGAAGTGTATTAGTGTTTCTTTTTCTCCACATCTTCGCCAGTGTGTTTTTTTATAATAGCCATTCTAACTGGGTGAGATGAAATCTCATTGAGTCTTCTTAAAAATGACATTTTAGCTGTGAGAGCCTCCAAAACAATGATCTACAGAACAATGGGTTTGCATAATGTTTAAGACTAATTTTGATAGATGCATTGACCAGTTCATTTAAAAGAAAAAATTATTTTAAAAATTTAAAATTTTAAAAGAAAAGAGTCTAAGGCTGAAATAAGTTACATATGTTCTGTATTTTAGATTTGACTTAGGATTGTTTTCTTTGACATTTTGTTTTCTCAAAGGGAATTATTGTTCTTAAAAATATGGCTCCTAAAAAGCCTGGAAATGCACCTTTATTTTTAATTTAAAAATAAATTTAAATTTAATTAAAAATTTTTTAAAAATTTAGTGCTGAGAACCAAACTTAGGTCTTTGTGCTTGCCAGGTAAGCAGTGTGTTGCTGAGCTATATCCCTGGCCCCTGTATCTTTAGCTCATAAGAAAAAATGTAAAATCTTCTATTTTACACCATTCTTATTTCACTTCTTTAATAAGAGAAAATAAACAAACTGGATGTCCTGGCATGTGCCTGTAAACTCAAAACTGTGGGAGGCTGAGGCAGGAGGATTGCAAGTTAGAGCTCAGATGACAATTTAGCAATTTGTCAAAACCTTGCCTCAAAATAAAAATTTTTTAAAAGGCTGGGCATGTAGCTCAGTGCAAAGGCTCTTGGCTCAGTCACCAGTACTGCTAAATAAAATAAAATTAAATAAATAAATAAATACGTTTCCAGATCATTGTATGTACCCATGAGTTGCAGAAACTTTACATTCTGTTCTTCTAAGTTTAGCAAACTAGCATTGTCACAGGGAAACAACCTATGTTATTTGCCCTATTCACTGTGTTTATGCATATATTTTTTCACTGTGTATATTTTTAGGCATATTTGTTAATTTGAAAACATCTTAAAATCATCAATTCTTCAATAAAGTTACAAGATTGAAAAAAAGAAAAGAGTACATTATGATTTGGGGGCAGAGGTTTAAGTGTGAACAAGAGATACTGACTTTCAGGTGACAGTTCAATAGCCAAAGAGAAAGTGGAAAAGATAATAGCGTGTCAGAATCTTATCATGTGTAGTGCTCATTGGACTTCTGGTATTGATATTTCTCCTTCAGTCTTTCTTATATTCATTTCTCAGGATTGATGACTGAAATTTGAAAAAGTTTTACAAGAAACAACTATTCTAACTGAGATTACACACAATTATCTGGCAATGTTCCTCCTTTTCCTCCTCCTCCTCCTCCTTCTTATTCTTTTTCTTGGTCTTGGGCTAACCTCAGTTATGGATTAATATGAGCTGGGAAGATTTCTCTAAAAAACTAAATTTAAAACTCTCTTGCTGTATTCCCTAATTTCAAAGTATGAATTTATTGAACTCTAAAAAACATAAAATTATTTTTCCTCTTATTTGCAAAATATAGATTTGCAGGTTTTCTTATATTAGTAATTTAATACATTTTTCTTTCTTACTTATCATCCCTCCTTATTTGTTCTATTATAGCCAAATCCTTCAGTTGAGTTGAAGACAATGATATATAGGAAGTTTAACAACAGTTTACTATGCCTGAATGTCTTAAACATATGAAGAAAGTATATGTGATTTCTCCAGAGTAAAATGGTAATGACAATCAATATATCTCATTTTTTGTTCTTCTCTTTGGAAAAAGAATCAACAGCTAAAAATTTTTTATATTATTTTTTTGGACAGGCTCCATTTGCTATAAAGAACATGCAAACAATACTAGCACTAACTCCAGAGTCAGAAGATTAAGATTTAATATTGAAGCAAAATGGCAGAATAAGAATTTTCTACTTTCACTCCTTCCTCTAACCCCAGAAATACAATTAGTGAATACCTAAAGATAAGGATATTGTCATGAATATTTCAGAATTTGAGAATGAGGCTGACAAACATACACTGTATTGCAGAATTGAAAACAGCAGCATGCATGCAAAGTATGACCCAATTTGGTATAGTGCTCCTTTCCGAAGATTTTCTGGGATCTATAGGTTTTCTAGTGGGAAGAGAGTTTTGGAGTGAACATTCAAGGACAATTTTTAGGAGGCATTTTCTTGTCAAAACCAATGAGAAACATTTGGGAGTATCATCAGAGTTGCCCATGTAAGATCAATTATTGACAAACAAAAGGAAAACTCACAGTGACCAACCCATGTATCGTGGTGGTTGCTTTGCTTTCTAGCCACTGGGGATGAGGGGTACACCACCAGAGAAGCTAGCCATAGATTCAAACAATAGAGAATCATAAGAGAATGAGAGAAACTTGAATGAAAAGTATAAGAAAGAATTAGAGTGTATGAAACAGATTCAAAGAGATACCCAGGAAGTTAAAACTTCCATTGAAAGCTGGAAAAATTGCTGCAGTGAAACTAAAGGTAGGCATCAGACCTTGAAGACAGAATTGCAGATAGTGATTGAAAAAGGAAATACCTCTTAAAAATAACAAGGAATTGGGAAATAACAATTCAACATATGATGAAAAGAAAAACAATATATGAAAGATTGGTATCAATGAAAAAGCAGGAATTAACACAAATGACATAAAAAGACTCTTTGCAGAAGTGATAGCATAAAACTTTCTAAGCCTGGGAAAAGAATCTGACATATAGATAAGAGAGACATAGAATTCCAATTAGCCATAACCAAAATGAATCCACACCCAAACATATAATTATCAAGATCCCAGAAATTCAGCACAGGAACAGAACATTAAAAGCTGTTAGAGAAAATAAACAGATTATCTATAAAGGAAAGCCCATCATAATCATGATCAAATTCTCAACACAAATCATTAAGTCCTAAAAGAAAACAACTTCCAACCCAGATTGATGTATCTTGCAAAACTATCTTTCAAAATTAATGGATAAATAAAATTCTTCTATGACAAAGAACAATTGAAGAAATTCATAATTACCAAACCAACTCCACAAAGAGTACTGAAATATATTCTAGAAAGAGATAAAAATGGCCATAATTCCAAGAACAACAGAAGGAAATTACCAAGAAGGACAAGCAATTAAACAGAGGAAAAAAGTAGGGAACCAACAACAGGAAGATACCACGACAAATGCAAACAAAAATATATCAGTTATAACAATTAGTGTAAATTATTTCAACTCAACAATCAAAAGAAATAGACTGGGATACTGGATACATAAACAAAATCAAACAATATGCTTTATACAAGAAAGATGTTTAACTCAAAAGAAAATTCATGGATGAAAGTCAAAGGATGGAAAACAATACTTCATGTGACAGGAACCCAGCAAAAGCAGAGGTAGCTATTCTGTTTGGAGAGAATGTGAACTTCAAACCAAGAATGATAAAAAGAGATAAAGAAAGTTATTACATACTCATCAGGGAAAAATTTCAAGAGGAAGACATAACACTCATAAATATATATGCACCAAATATGGAAGCACCCAACTAGGAAAGACAAATATTAACAGACATAGAAAAATCAAATAAGCAGTAACACAATTATAACAAGAGACCTCAACATTCCACTGTCACAAAGAAATAGATCAATTAGAGAAAAAAATTAGCAAAGAAATAACAGAACTGAAACAAACCTGTAAACAAATAGACTTAGTAGGTATTTATAGAGTCCCACACAAAAACATCTCAATACACATTCTTCTCAGCTGCACATGGAACATTCTCTGAAATAGACCATATACTGGCCTATAGAACATGCTTAAGAAAATGCAAAGAAACTAAAATTATCTCATGTATATTATGTAACCATAGTGCCATGAAATTGGAAATTAATGACAAAAGAAACTGCAAAAACTCCATAAACACATGGAAATTAAATAACTACCTCCTGAACAATGAATGAGTCACAGAGAAAATTCAAGAAGAAACTAGACAATATCTACAATCAAAAGAAAGTTCAAATACAACTTACTAGAACCCGTGAGATGCAATGAAAGTAGTTCTCAGAGGGAAATTTGTAGCAATGAATTCTCACATTAAGAAAACAGAGAGAGCACAAATAAACAAACTGATGTTGCACCTCAAGCTTCTAAAAAAGAAGAGCAAGTCATGTGTAAAGCCCATAAAAAAAAGAAGGAAATTATAAAGACCTTGGGAGAAATTAATGCAATTGAAACTAAGAAAACAATACAAAGAATTAATGAATCGAAGAGTTGTTTCTTTGAAAGATTGAATAAAATGGATAAACCCTTAGTCAATCTTATCAATAAGATAAAAGAAAAGACTCAAATTCGTACATTGAGGGTGAAATCACTACAGAGCCTGTAGTAATTTAGAAGATCATCAATACCTACCTCAAAAATCTTTACTCTCATAGGATGGAAAACACAGAAGAAATGGACAGATTCCTAGGTATTATGAATTACTCTAGTTGAATCAAAAAAATATAAAAATTCTGAATAACCCAATATCAGTTAATGAGATAGAAAATGTAATTAACACTTACCAATGAAGAAAAGCCCATATCCTAGAGTAGCCCAGATCTTTGGAGTAGGTTCAAGTCCTAAGATTCTATAAGGGGATTTAAATCCCTAAAATTTACTCTATCAAAGTAACTCTTTTGTCAGACATATTTCTAGGTCATTTGAGGTGGGATGCCTGATGATAGGATAGGTAAGGAGATCTGTTACATGCATAGGGTCAGTGTGAGGGGAAAGAATTCTACAAAAACTTTAGAGCAGATTTAATGCCAATACTCAAACTCTTTAATGAAATTGAAAGGGAAGCAATACTTCCTAAGTCATTCCTCAAGGATAACAAAACCAGAGAAAGACTCAACCAAAAACCAAACCAAACCAAACCAAACAAAAACAATTACAGGCCAATCTCCCTAATGAACACAGATGCAAAAATCCTCAATAACATACTAGCCAATAGAATGCAGTAAATCATCAAGAAGATTATACATCATGACCAAGTCAGACTCATCCCAGGAATGCAAGGATGGTTCAAAACAGGCAAATCAATAAATCTAATGTAACATATCAACAGTCAGAGACAAAAATCACATGATCATCTCAATAGATGCAGAAAGTTTTTTTATTAAGTCCAACACTCATTCATGATAAACACTCTATAGAAAATTGGAATAGACAGTCCTTACCTCAAATTGATAAGAGCCATCTATGACACACAAGCAGCCAACATTATGCTAAATGGACAAAAACTGAAAGCTTTCACTCTAAAATTAAGAAAGAGATAAGGATGTCCACTATCACCACTCCTATTCAATATAGATCTGGAAACATTAGAGAAATTAGACAAGAGAGACAAATAAAAGGAATAAGAATAGGAAAAGGAAAATTTAAATTACCATTATTCACAAATGATATGATATTCTACATAGAAGACCCTTAAAACTCTACTAACAGACTTCTAGATTTAATAAGCAAGTTCAGTAGTACAGCTGGATACAAACAAAGTAAATACTCAAAACTCAATAGCATTCTTATACACAAAAAACAAACTTGCTGAAAGAGAAATTGAGAAAAACACAATTTTTACAATAGCATCTAAAAAACTGAAATACTTAGCAGTCAATCTAACAAAGGAGGTAAAGATTTATACATTGAAAAATACAGTACTCTGAAAAAAGAACTCAAAGAATATTTCAGAAAATGGAAAGATAGTCTTTGTCCATGAATAGGAAGAACCAACATTTTGGAAATGGCCATAGTCTAAAACCTATTAAACAGATTCAATATAATCCTGGTCAAAATATCACAGATCAAGAGAAAACATTCCCAAAATTCATCTGGAACCAGAAGAGAACTAGAATAGCAAAGGCATCCTGGGCAACAAAGGCAAGGTAGGAGCCATTACAATTCCTGACTTGAAATTACGCTGCAAAGCTACTGTGATAAAATTAGCACGGTAAAGCCAAAAAACCCAGACCTGAATATCAATGGAATAGGATCAAAGATATAGACACAACTACAAACACACTCAACCACCTTGTCTTTGACAAAGGGGCCAAATGTGTTCACTGGAAGAAAGCCTCTTTAATAAGTGGTGTTCATAAAACTGGCTCTGCTCATGCTAAAGACTAAAAGTAGACCCATGTCTATCACCATGCACTAAACTAAAGTCAAAATAGATCAAACATGTAAATATTAAGACAGAAGCACTTAATCTACTGGAAGACAATGGAGAAATCTCAAAGACATAGGGTAGGCAGAGAGCTCATAGACAAAAAACAAACTGCATGGGAAGTGCTTCAAAGAATCAACATCTGGAATCTCATCTTATTAAAAAGGGTTTTCACATCAAAAGAAATCACCAACAGAGTGAAAAGAAAACCGATGTATTAAGAATAAATTTTAGCCAATTCTTCCTTAGACAAATGACTTCTATCTAGAAAATACAAAGAATTAAAAAAATCAAGCCCCCAAATTAAAAAACCTAATCTAAAAATGGGCATCTGTGATGAATACACACTTCTGAGATGACAAAATGCAAATGGCAAACAAATACATGAAAAACTGTTCAACATCATTGGTCATTTGAGAAATGCAAATTAAAACAACCCTGAGATTCGATCTCACTCAAGAAAGAATGACAATCATCAAGAAATTATCCAATGACAAATGGTTGTATGATTGTGGGGAAAAAAGAACCCTTCTCTATTGTTGGTGGGAGTGTAGACTGGTTACAGCCACTGCAGAAATCAGTGTGGAGATTCTTCAAAAAACTAGGATTAGAGATCCCATTTGACCCAGCTATTCCCCTTTTTGATATTTTTTCAGAATAATTGAAAACATCATACCACAGCTATATATGTGCACCCATGTTTATGCCAGCACAATTTGTAATAGTTAAATCTTGGAAACAACCCAAATGCCCATCAACTAAGGAACTGATAAAAAAAGATGTGGTATTTTAAAAACTGGATATGGTGGTACATGCCTGTAATCCCAGCACTCAGGAGGTTGAGGCAGGAGAATCACAGTGAGTTTGAGACCAGCATGGGCTACAAAGTGAGCTCAAAGCCAGCCTGAAGTATATAGTGAGGCTCTTTCTCAAAAAGACAAAAAAGTGCTATTTTTTATATAATGTAGTACTACTCAGTTATAAAGAAAGACAAGCTTGGAGCTTTTATAGATAAATGGATGCAACTCAAGACCATACTCATAAGTGAAATAAATCAGACTTGCATGTGTAAACATCATATTATCTCCTTAGTGTAATAAACTAAAAGGGTAAATAAGATTCAAAAGGTACAGTAGATATTGTGAAAGGGAAAGAAACTGCTCAAAAGGAGAAAACAACTGGCATAGGAGAAAGGAGAAATGAAGAAAGGGAAAATATACACACATGTGCAAGATAGCTAAAATAATTGTACTACTAATTCTATTAGTTCACTGAAAGAAACAGTGCTCCTATTGTGTGATCAATTTTGCATGCCTATATCTATTAGTCTGAGCAATTATTGTGAAGATAACAATATGGAATATAATAACCAGTTAATTTCCTATCATCTTGTGAAATTCTGTATCATTTTCATTGTTTTTATTCTCTTTAAAATTAAAAAACAGAAAATTTGGAAATATACATTCACAAGAATAAAATGAAAAAGAATTTTAAAATTCCTATGGAAGTTATGAGATGCCATTAAGAAGACCAATCTTTGCATAGAAGCTTTTTTGGAAGAAGGAAGAGGTAAAAATTCCCAGAAAACACATTTTTTTGCCAGCAGATTTATGAGGCTTTACTGAGTTAATTATGATAAACAGATTAATAGTTAGACCAACATGCCAAAAGCATATAAATCAGCAAGACAACTATGGCAAATTAAGTTGCACTTTTAGTTACACTGGCCATGCTGGATTATAATAACCTCTTTCCCAGAAAACATAGTTAAGATAATTATGCTACAGAGTTCACAAATCTAGAGAAAGATGACATCCAGGAATAGAAATCTCAGAAGACTCCAATCAAATTCAACCTAAAGAGAAATTTACCAAAATATTTCATAATCTAATTATCAAAAACTAATGACAGTGAAATAATACTAAAAGTAGTAATAGAGAAGAAGCATAACACATTCAACAAGTCATGTTCAAGGGACCATATCATTGCTCTCATAACAGAGCTCTCAGGTGTCCTGGCTCAAGATTGATGTTGGTAGGAGGTAGTACCTGTCTCAAACATGCATCCCTCTAGACAAATACATTTTCAATTCTTAGCACAGTGTGTCCTTAAATTTGTGCTTTCAGAGATCTTAGTATAAATGTGGGTGGTCAGATAGTAATATAATCATTAGATGTTTGTCAAAACCATCTGTCAATAAGATAAAATGTGTCACAAGCCTGTAAAAATATAAATTTTTCTAACATTATCTATCTCTAATATACTGGTTAATTTTTCTTTTAAGGAATAGGAAATCTTTATGGTGAAGTTTAAGGTTTAAAAGAATATTGTATAAAGGAGGCAATGATTCAAATAAGACATGGTGAAAAATTTAGTAAGGCTACATTGTTGGATTGTCCCATCAGGCAACCCTATAATCAGTAACATCAGGGGGTGTGTAGGGGGGTGTGGCTGGCAAACTGCAATCGCTGCTTTCTATCTGGTGTTGACGTAGGTGTCAAAAACCAGCTGACAAGTTTGATATGTTGGGCAATTCCTGTGATAACTTAGTTCAAGCTTCTGCTCTTAGGCAAGTACCTAAGTGAAAAACAGACTGTAAATGTCTACTAGTTGTGATACATGGAAGATAATCAATTTTTGCTCCATGTATCAGATAGATATTAATGCTAGCTGATAGTCAGGGTGCATGGTGATGTATGTTTTCATATCAATGACAAATTCTCTACTTTAGTGTAGTATGATATGGTCCTGAAAAACCAGTGCTGGCCTTACAATAAAGAATGTCTTTGGAAACTTCATAAGAACTAAATGATTCAAAGTCCAACATATGTTCATGATAAAAACCGTTCAGAAACTCGGAATACATGGTGTCTACCTCAACCTTATGAAGGCCATCTATGACAAACCAACAGCCAACATTATACTAAATGGACAAAAACTGAAAGCTTTCACTTTAAAATCAGGAATAAGACAAGGATGTCCACTATCACCACTCCTTTTCAATATAGTTCTGGAAACACTAGTCAGGGCAATCAGACAAGAGAGAGAAATAAAAGGAGTAAAGATAAGAAAGAAAGAAAGAACTTAAATTATCACTATTTGCAGATGACATGATACTTTATATAGAAGACCCAAAAAACTCCATTAAAAGACTACTAGAGGTAATAAACAAGTTCAGCAGTGTAACTGGATACAAAGTCAATGCTCAAAAATCCTTAACATTCCTGTACACAAACAAAAAACTCACTGAGAGAGAAACTATGGAAATATCACCCTTTACAATAACATCTTAAAAAATGAAATACTTAAGAATCAACCTAACTAAAAATGTAAAAGACCTATATGCTGAAAATTATACTACACTAAGAAAGGAGACTGAAGAGGATATTAGAAAATGGAAGGACATTCCTTGCTCTTGGCTAGGAAGAACCAACATTGTGGAAATGTCCATACTCCCAAAACTGTTATACAGATTTAACACAATCCCCATCAAAATACCATTGACATACCTCACAGATCTAGAGAAAACACTCCTAAAATTCATTTGGAAACAGAAGAAACCTAGAATAGCAAAGGCATTTCTAGGCAACAAAAGCAAGGCAGGAGGCATCTCAATTCCTGACTTGAAACAGTACTATAAAACCACAGTGATAAAATCAGCTTGGTACTGGCAAAGAAATAGACCTGAGGATCAATGGAACTGATTAGAAGATGCAAGAACAACTAAAAAGACACTCAGCCACCTGATATTTGACAAAGGGGCTAAATATGTCCACTGGAAGAAGGATAGTCTCTTTAATGAATGGTGTTGGAAAAATTGGCTCTCTACATGCTGAAGACTGAAACTAGATCCATGCATATCACCATGCACAAAACTAAAGTCTAAATGGATCAAAGACCTCAATATTAAAACAGAAACACTAAATCTACTAGAAGACAAGGTAGGTGGAAGTCTTGGAGGCATAGGGGTAGGTGGAGAATTTATGAACAATAAGCAAACTGCACGGAAAACACTTCAAAGAATCAACAAATGGTGTCTCATAGTATTGAAAATTTTCTGCAATTCAAAAGAAATCACCAACAGAGTGAAAAGAAAACCCACAAAGTGGGAAAGAATTTTAGCCAGCAACCCCTCAGACAAAGGACTTATATCCAGAACATGTAAAGAATTGAGAAACATCAAGCCCCCCAAATTCAAAGACCCTCTCCAAAAATGGGCATCTGAGATGAACACACAGTTCTCAGAGAAAGATATACAAATGGAAAATAAATATATGAAGAAATGTTCACCATCACTGGTCATTCAAGAAATGCAAATTAAAACAGCATTGAGATTCTACCTCACTCCGGAAAGAATAGCTGCCATCAAGAAATTAATTGATAACAAATGTTGGCGAGGCTGAGGGGGAAAAAGAAACTCTGCTCAACTGTTGGTGAGTATGTAGACTGGTGCAACCATTATGGAAATCCATATGGAGAATTCTCAGAAGACTAGGATTGGAAGCCCCATTCAATCCAGCTATTCCCCTCTTGGGTATTTTCCCAGAAGAACTGAGAAGCTCATATCACAGTGATATATGTGCACCAATGTTCATAGCTGCACAATTTGTGATAGCTAAATCCTGGAAACAACCAAGATGCCCATCAACTGCAGAGTGGATGAAAAAGATGTGGCATTTTTATACAATGGAATATTACTCAGCTATAAAAAAGGACAATCTTGAGGCCTTCATAGGTAAATGGAGACAATATGAGACTATCCTCATTAGCGAAATAAATAAGAATCATATTTATAAATATCATATTTTTTCTCTAGTGTAAAAAGTAAATAAGAACTACAAGTGTAATAAAACCAAAATGTGTAATTGCTATTGTAAAAAAGAGAGGAAAAGAAAGTGCTCTAAGGGATATAACTGCATGTATGTTTGAGTGTGTAAAATAGATGACCATATTGCTGAATCTTTGTTGGATCTCTGAACAGAACTGTTTGTAGTCTGACTGTTTGAATGTTTACTATGTACCCTTTAACTCTGTAACTTGAACAACTACATCCAGGATGACAGTATGTAATTTATAAATTACTGATTTCTTAGTGGGACTTTTTCTCATTTTCCTTTTTCTTTCTTTTTCCTTCTTTCTTTTAGAATTCTGTATTGTTGCTACCCTTTTTTCTGTTTTGCTTTTTTTCTTCTCTTTAAATAAAATTTTAAAAATGTATAATTGCTATTGTAAAAAAAGAGGAAATAGGAAGCACTATACTGCATGTATGTTTAGGTGTGTGGGATTGATAACCATATTTCTAGGTTCTTGTTGGATTTTTGAACAGATCTGTTTGCACTCTCACTGCTTGAGTGTCCACTTTGTGTCCTTTAATTTTGTAACTTGAATAACTATTTCTAGGAGACCAATGTATAATTTATCAACTAGTGATTTCTTGCTGCTTATCTTCTTTTCTTGAAATTCTGTAATATTTCTACCCTTTTTCTGTTTTTTCTCTTCAAATAAAAAAAAGTTTATTGAAAGAACTAAATGATTTTCCTTGAATTAAACCTTAATCATGGTAAATTGGTTTTGTGAGAATAAAGAGAATCCTATAGAATTCCATAAAGAAGCTAACATATGTCAGTGCTTAAAATTAACCTTAAGAATAAATAAATAAGAAATTATTGGAACTCTGAGATTTTAAAACATAAACATGAGATGATGATACTTTGAAATTTCTTTCAATGTAATTCCACTGATCAACCAATTCATAGAGAAGAAATATAGGTCTTTCTAAAGACCACATAAACAGATCAAAATTACTCCTAAAAGTTTCAGTTGAAACAGAAATCAAACAAATCAGCATGTGGAAAAACTTTATATCAAATCTAGGAATAATATTGCATGATCTACATTACTGGATTTCATTTTAAACACAATAGTTGGTTTTATATAAATATTTTTCCCCCAACCACTCATGTAACCCTAAGAGAAGCTGCTATAGTCAATTTCACTTCTATATAAAGCAGGAAATCTCAGTTCAGCACTTTTTTGTTCCATGTATTCAGTAGCAATTCATACACAATGCAATGATCATTCACAAATCTTGAATTTTAGACAGGAGAAGACAAGATGGCCTATCAGTGAGCAAGAAAACACAAATCCTCCTGGGAGAAACAACTAATTTGCCATAATAAAACACACCGGAGAGACCCAGACAGAGGGAGATGGATCCTCTTGACACAGGAAGAAATTAAAACATAAACTTGTCAAATAAGTTGGGACTACAACTGAAACAGCTAAAAATCATGGGACACAGTGTTTGCATTCACTGCGACCTGCCAAGTTTGCAAAGGCCTGAATCTGCACCGGCTGGCAGAATTGCACAAACTGCTTCCCACCGCCACTCACAGAAAGCACAGCAGTGCTGAAGTCAGGGGTTGGTGAGCCCAACAGACTGCAGAGCCGGTGAAGGGACCTTCATTAACCCCCCCAGCACGGGAAGGGCATGACCAAATGGGCGACATGTCGGAATCAGGCAGGAGGAGCCTGAACTGGGAGCAACAGTGACTTCAGTTGGTTCCTCCCTCCCAAGAGCAGATTCGTGGGATTTGCTTGGACTGGGCTACACCCCAGGCCAGGACCCAATGAGACGTCCCAAATCAATTCCCTGCACCTAGCAAGCACTAACAGGGTGAAGGCACCCAAAGTTTGACTGGCCTAGTGGGGTGGGGCAGGCAAATACGGCCGCTGTTTACACCTCAGTGACAAGAACAGGCAGGAGAGGGTGGAGTTCCCTTGCCAGCATGCTTTGGAGGAAATGTGGCCAACAAAGAAGGGGGCTGGGACCTGCACTGTAACCTGTGTGGAGGAACCCAGGGCCATGACAGGAGAGAGAGGCAGGAGGAGGCTCCCAGCCTAGAACCCTGAGAGCCCTGCTCCAGGAGAAGGAAAAACAAGGGAGACTGAGGGCAGAAAACACACAATATCAGACATGGCTTCAAAGGACATTAAGAGATATCTTTGGGACCTTTTAGACGAACTCAAAACTGAAATATTACATCAGGTAAAGCAAGATATGAGCAGAGTAATAAAAGAAATACTCTCAGGAACCATCTCTCAGGAAGATACAGATGGAAGAAGGGAGGAACACAAAAAAAAGGAGAGAAACATTCGACAAAGAATATAAAGAAAATATAGAATACCTGAAGCAGATTCAAAGAGGCTACCAGGAAATTAAAAACTCCATTGAAAGCTGGCAAAACTCCTTAAAAGAAACCAAGGATAGACTATCAAAACTTGAAGACAAGTTTGCAATGTGTGATCATGAAAGGAAAGATCTCTTAAAAATAACAAGGAAACAGGCAGTAACAATACAAAGGCTAGAAGATGACAAGAGAATCTACAATTTAAGAATAAGAAACGTGAATGAGGAAGCAAGAATACATACAGGTGAATTACAAAGGCTGTTCATGGAAATAATTAAGGAAAACTTCCCAAGCATGGGAAAAGAAAATGACATTCGGTTATGTGAGGCATACAGAACTCCAGCCACCTACAACTAAAACAGATCTACACCCAGACGTATAATAATCAAGATACCACAAATTCAATATAAAAACAGAATATTAAGTGCCATCAGAGAGAAGGAACAGATTACCTATAAAGGTAAGCCCATCAGAATCATGGTTGACCTCTCAACACAGACCATCAGATCAAGAAGAGCTTGGAGTGAAGTCTTCCAAGCCCTGAAAGAAAATAACCTCCAGCCCAGATTGATGTACCCTGCAAAACTGTCACTAGAAATTAATGGAGAAACAAGATACTTCCATGACAAAGAGGAACTGGGAGAGTTTGTGACCACCAATCCAACCCTACAGAGAATACTGAGGGACATTCTAGAGAGAGAGAAAAAAAATACTGGGATTTTAGGAACAGTGGCAGAAAAGCCTCAATGAGTAGGGCAGGCAGTAGAATGAAGGAGAAAACTAGACCAACAGGCAGAAAGATAGCATAGCAGAAATGAGGCAGACAGAGAAGGATGACTAGAAACTCTAATGTAGATGGCCTTGATACACTATATTGCTAATGGTGCACCAGGATTTAAAACCCACATTATTCACACTACTCTGCTTAGATGTATTATATTCTGTTCCAGTTATTCTACTTGTACTAGATTTGAGGGCACAGACAGCAATCCGGAAAATAGCAGGATATAGTAAGATAATCATCCTTAATTTCCTATTAACTTAACCTAAAGCTCTGTAAAGCCTACACTGTTTTACCATTACTGATTGTAATCGAATCCGGTTTGTTGGATCGCTGTTTAGTATTGATAGATTTTATTCAAAGATGTTATGATTGATAGCATCAAGTCTGAGAGTATAGGCAACTGCACTTAAGATGACAAGATCCACTAGAATATCCACTGCGGTTTGATTATTACCTGACTTTGAAGTTTTATACTGTCTACAATGTTTTTATTTTTACTAATATTGTTATTTACTGCTTTACTCAATTATACTGCTATATTCAATTATGCCTGATGATATAGACATTCTAATGAAGATAATAAGAAACAACACAGTAATCATTGTGGATCACCTTGTACTGTGGTTTTATATGACTTTTTGGTTTCATGTTTTTATAGCAATTTGTTTTGTTTTGTCTTGCTAAGTTTCATTTTTCCCTCCAATACAGAAAGGATAGAAATACATGTGGAGATTCATGTGTGCATAGCTGTTTACACTCTCATGGTTTGACTATCTACTTTGTATACTTTAATTTTGTAACTTGAACAACTATTTCTAAGATGACAATATGGAATTCATTAACTAGTGATTTCTTATTGTTTATCTTTTTTTTGGAATTCTGTATTATCTCTACACTTTCCATGCTTTTGTTTCTCTTTAAATAAAAAATAAAAAAAATTAAAAAGCTTGAATTTTAAAATATGTATCTTCAAATGAAATATTAAAACAAGGAAAAGTTAAATTCTACACTGTGCCAAATTTTTACTAGAATTCTTATAGATACTAATGAAAATCACTGGGTTTGGTTGAGAGAAAAACCATTCCAGTATTTTCCTAGACTCTGATTTGACAATCACTATTTCATCTGATTTTTAAGTTCATCCTTATTATTGCTTCTCGGTGTTTTGGCTAGTATCAAGTGCAGTTCATCCTTAGTACAAAGAAAATGAAATCTGTACTTCTGACTTACATTCAAATCATCAAAATGTTGTGCTATAGAAGCTACTTGAAGTTTGAGCAGCATCTAAGCCATATTTTGCCCTTATAGAATAGAACTGAAAGGAAAATTAGTTATGTCAAACTACAAACAGTTTTAGGCTGAAGAATTTTACTCAATACAGTTTAATAGGTACTATTTTATCCCTTGGAAATAGTCAAACAATACAAATGTTTAGTCAAATCAATCCTCACTGTTCCTCCAGTTCCTTCTTTTTGTTTCCATTGTTTTTCAAGACACACAAAAAGTACTTCGACTTACAAAGAGAAATCTGTTCTCTCCTCAAGGAACATTATGTAGGTGATTATTTTTGCCTCTAATTATTTATGTAAACAATAATGCTAGTCAGCTACCAGGTTGAGTGATTCTCCTGCTGAATTCTTGGTCAAAGTAGTCATCGGGAGATATTGGTTAAAGTCCAATTCTTGCCTATAATTACTTAGCTGAAATGTGAGCTCCATGAAGGTAGTGACTGTTCTTTAATCTTGTGTTTCCATACCTCATACCATACCTGGCTGATTATGACAAGCAGAAGAGCCCCTTGCCACTCGGTCCTTGTTCCTTAGTAGAGAGCAAGCAGGCTCTACAATCAGTAGATCTGAAGGAGGCATGCTCAGAAACAGCACAAACATGCAACAATAAATCTGAGGTTGAATTTTCAGGATCTGTAAAATATTTCAACTCCTTGAGTCATTCTAATCATTAAAAATTCTTCTTTTTCAAAGCTACTATATTACAATCAACATGGAATTCAGGAGAGTGACCAAATGAAAATTGACCTTGATTCCAAAATCATTTGTGTAACCTTAGATAATGCTTGAACTCTCAGAATTCTGTTCAATTTTGTTAACAGTGATTTAAAACTCAGAATCAATGTCATGAGTGGCAGTCAGGGTCTCAGACATGGTTCTGTGGTATAGAGTACCCATAACACAGCTGAATCTTGATGATTAATAGTTCTATTCTGAGTTCTGAGCTAAGTGAAATAAAAAGAGGAAGGCAGAGAATACTGCCCTGGGGCATCGAACTGATGCAGTTCAAATCTGAGAGCAGGCTACACAACCTGCTCACTTTCCGTCTTGCACTCCTCAGTACATTTCCAAAGAACTTCTCTAAACACCTCTTCTCTAAGCACCCAGAATCACATTGTTGTTCAGAGGTACACACCTGAGCCTGCTCAAATGGATAAATATTTTAAAAGTTGGGGGATTGCTATTTATTGATTTTTAGTTACAAAAATAAAATTGTATTTAAAAAACATAGAAAGTAAAGAAAAAAACCCCAGATTTTCATCATACCACCATGCAGGTCATTCTTACATTTTTCCATTTTATCTTTTATTTTGCATAAAGGGAAAACAAACTATTCCCAACACTCTTTAGCACCTCTTCCTCTCTTCTCCTGTTTCCGTGTACTGCTTTCTCATCTCCAATAATCTACCTTCTACTTTCCTGTCATCATTCTCTTTTTTAAAAATCAGATTGTGCATGTAAGAGAAGACATGTGGTACTGAACTTTCTAAGTCTGGCTTATTTCACTTAACATGATGGTCTCCAGTTCCATTCACTTTCTTTCAAACTATATGATTTCTTTCTTCTTTGAAGCTGAATTATATTACTGTGTTTTTTCCCATTTATTTGTTGACTAGCTTCTATGCTGTTTTCACAGCTTAACTATTATAAATTGCAATAAATGTAGGAGGCAGGTATCATTATATTAGTCATTCTTTAGTTCTTTGGAAATGTACTGAGGAGTGGTAAAACTGCATCAAATGATATCACTACTTTTAGTTTTTTGAAATATCTCCATACTGATTTTCACACTGGTTGTTCTAGTTTACATTCTGACCAACAAATGGGGATCTTTTTCCTCACATCCTCAATAGCATCCTTCAGCTTTTATATTCCTTATGAGAGTCATTCTGCCTGGTATGAGGTGGAATGGCAATGATTTTATGATTTGCATTTCTTAAATGGCTAAAGATGTGGCATATTTTTTCCATATACTTATTGGCTGTTTGTGCTTTTTTTGAGAAGTGTATATTCTGTTCATTTCCACATTTATTGACTGGGTTGTCTTTCTGGTATCAATTTTTCTTATTTATATTCTATATTATTATATTAATACTACATTAAAAGAGTAACAAGCAAAGATTTTTACCCCATTCTTTAGGTTGACACTTTATGTGTCAGCCAGGATTTACTAGGGAAACCATATAACACAAAATATACAAATGTATAGGGAATTACAAGTTTGGCTTAGATGGTCAGCCACAGAGTTGGATGAGGAAGCATGCAGAGGGTGTCTGCAGGCTGGAGGCTAAAGTGTCCAGCCTAAGATCTGGAGTTCACTGCAGTGCTCCCTGGAAGTCCATATCAGGAGGCTGAATGGTCTGCGAAGGAACACTGAAGAATCCATGCCAGAAGGCTGAAGAATCCCAGGCAGAAGCTGAATAGTCTGTACCAGAAGCCAGGAGATCACAGCTAAGCTGAAGGGGAAGAGTGGAGCTCCTCTAAAGAACCAGAAATCCAAAAAAAGAGGAACCAGAAATCCAAAAAAAAAGAAGAGGAGGAAGAGGAAGAGGAAGGAGGAGGAGGAGGAGGAGGAGGAGGAGAAGAAGAAGAAGAAGAAGAAGAAGAAGAAGAAGAAGAAGAAGAAGAAGAAGAAGAAGAAGAAAGGAGGAGAGCAAGAAAGAAAGAAAGAACCAATGAAAGAAATAGAACCAGAAATCCCTTTCCCATTTGTCTTTTACTGTATGCAGGCTAACCCTTCTGGGGTGAGGGGCAGGGGTGTTTTATACTCAGATCATCTCTGTGCCCTCCTTTTGCATAAGCTGTGGATATTTATAAAGTAAGGACCCTAGCCCCTTGTTGAATCACTTAGTTAAACTTCTAAACTCAAATTGACACAGAGAGCAACATGTTAGAGTGGTAAGGGGATGTCTTCCACACCCCAGGGTGTACACCTGCTGAATTACTTAGGCTTCTATAATCATCAAGTAGACACCATGTATCAACCATTATACTCTATTGTTTCTTTTGATTTGAAGAAGCTTTTGAATTTGATGTAGTCCTGTTTGTTGATTCTTGCTACTATTTTCTGTGCTATTAGGATCCTATTTAAGAAGTTTCCTGTGCCAATAGGTGAGTGTTTTCAAAATTTCAGAAGTTTATCAGTGTCTTTGATTTACTTTCAGCTGATTAGTGTGGTGTGAAAGACAAGGACTTGGTTTTAATCTTCCATATAGCAATATTCAGTTTTCCTAGCATCTTTTCTCCAAAGTTTATCTTTGGTACCTTTGTCAAAAATCAGATGGCTGTAGATGTTTGGTTTCTCTCTATACTATATTACTCCATTGTCTCCCTGTGTGGTTTTATGCCAATATCATGCTCTTTTTGTTATGATGGCTTTATAGAGTCTTTTAAAATTGGGTTTCAAGTGTTTAATAATCAAGTTTTGGAAACAACCTAAATGCCTATGGGCTGAGGAATGGATAAAAAAAGATATATTTTTATACAATGGAAAACTACTTAGCCATAAAGAAGAACACTTTTATAGGTAAATGGATGCAACTTGAGAACATATTCATTAGTGAAATAAATGACATATGTGTAAGCATCATATTGTTTCATTAATGTGAGATGCTAAAAGAAAAAATATATGTATATGTGTATATATATCTATGTATATAAAATAGTTAAAATAGTTATACTACTGATTTCTCTGAGTTCACTAAAAAGAAAGATTTGTGCTGGCATTGTTTGGACAATTGAATGCAGATGTCTTGTGCTCTGGGTGAATGATTTGGGGATGATAATGTGCAATGTATGTACCATTGTTTCACCTGGTTGATATGTTTTGAAATTTTGTTGTAGTTTTCCTCCTCCTCCTCTTCTTCCTCTTTCTACTCCTTTTCTTATTCCTCCTCCTCCTCCTCTTCTTCTTTCTTTTTATTATTGAAATAAAATGGATTTGGAAAAAATTGGGTGTCATATGTTCACTGGAAGAAAGATAGTCTCTTTAATAAATGGTGCTGGAAAAACTGGCTTTCATATGCCAAAGACTAAAACTAGACCCATGTCTATCATCATGCACTAAACTAAATTTAAAATGGATCAAAGATCTAAATGTTAAAACAGAAACAATCTATTGGAAGACAAAGTAGGTAGAAAGCTTGAAGACATAGAGGTAGGCAGAGTTCATCAACAAAAATCAAACTGCATGAGAAGTACTTCAAATAATCAGCACCTGGGATCTCATCTTATTAAAAACAATTTGCCCCTACAAAACTGTCACTAGAAATTAATGGGGAAACAGGATGCTTCCATGACAAAGAGGAACTGGGAGAGTTTGTGACCACCAATCCAGCCCTACAGAGAATACTGAAGGACATTCTGGAGAGAGAAAAAAAATACCAGGATTTTAGGAACAGTGGCAGAAAGGCCTCAACGAGTGGGGCAGGCAGTAGAATGAAGGAGAAAAGTAAACAAACAAAGGCAGAAAAATAGCATAGCAGAAATGAGGCAGATAAGGATGGCTAGAAACTCTAATGTAGATGGCCTTGATACACTATATTGCTAATAGTGCACCAGGATTTAAAACCCACATTACTCACACTACTCCGCTTAGCTGTATTATATTCTGTTCCAGTCATTCTACCTGTACTAGATTTGAGGGCACATACAGCAATCCCGAAAATAACAGGATATAGTACAGTAATCATCCTTAATTTCCTATTAACTTAATCTAAAGCTCTGTAAAACCTACATTGTTTTACCATGACTGATTGTAATCAAATCTGGTTTGTAGGATCGCTGTTTAGTATTGATAGATTTTATTCAAAGCTGTTATGATTGATAGTATCAAGTCTGAGAGTATAGGCAACTGCACTGAAGATGACAAGATTCACTAGAATATCCACTCTAGTTTAATTATTACCTGCCTTTGAAGTTTTATACTGTCTACAATGTTTTATTTTTACTAATATTGTTATGTACTGCTATATTCAATTATGCCTGATGATATAGACAATTCTATTGAAGATAATAAGAAACAACACAGTAATCATTGTAGATCACCTTGTACTGTGGTTTTATATGACTTCTTGGTTGTTTTATTTTGTCTTGCTATGTTTTGTTTTTCCCTCTAATACAGAAAGGATAGAAATACATGTAGAGAGTCATGCATGCATAGCTGTTTACACTCTCACTGTGTGAATATCTACTTTGTATGCTTTAATTTTGTAACTTGAACAACTATTTCTAAGAGGACAATATGTAATTTATCAACTAGTGATTTCTTATTGTTTATATTTTTTAATATTCTGTATTATCTCTACCCTTTCCAGCTTTTGTTTCTCTTTAAATAAAAAAAACAATTTGCACATCAAAAGAGATCACCAGCAGAGTAAAAAGACAGTGAACAGAGTGGAAAAAAGTTTTGACAACTCTTCCTCTTTTATATGTCTAGAACATATAAAGAACTGAAAAAAATCAGACTCCCAAAATTCAAAGACCTAATCCAAAACTGGGTATCCGAAATGAACATGCACTGAAGAAATACAAATGGAAAATAAATATATGAAAAAATGTTCAACATCCTTGGTCATTCAAGAAAAGCAAATTAAAACAACACTGAAATTCCATCTCACTTTATAAAGAATGGCTATCATCAAGAAATCAACCAATAAAAAATGCTGGCGGGGAAAGAACTCTTCACTGTTGGTGGGAGTCTAGACTGTTACAACCACTATGGAAACCAGTGTAAAAATTCCTCAGAAAATTAGGATTAGAAGATCCATTCAATCCAGCTATTCCCCTACTGGGTGTTTTCCCAGAAGAATTAAAAGCATCATACCACAGCAATACATGTGCACTTATGTTTACAGCAGTACAATTTGTAATAACTAAATGTTGAAAATAATCCAAACACCCATCAACTGAGGAATGGGTAAAAAGATGTGGTAGGGGCCAAGGATTTAGCTCAGCAACACAAATGCCTGCCTGGCAAGTGAGAGGTCACGAGTTAGGTTCACAGTACCCCCAAAAAGTGATATTTTTATACAATGGAGTACTATTCAGCTATAAAGAAGGATAGACTGAAGACTTTAATAGGTAAATGGGTGTAACTCAAGACCATATTCATAAGTGAAATAAACCAAACTCACATGTGTAAACCTTGTATTGCCTGCCAGTGTAAAAAAATGAAAAAGTAAACAAGATTTAAAATCTATCATAGGTGTTGTGAAAGGGAAAGAAACTGCTCAAAAGGAAAGAACAACTGGGATGAGTGAAAGGAGAAAAGAATAGAAAAGAAATATATATATGGTAGCTAACAATTATATTACTGATTTCTTTTAGTTCATTGAAAGTACCATTTGTGCTTCTATTTTTTGATCAATTATGCATACCTGTATCTTGTGATCTGAGCAGTTACTTTGAAGATAACAATATGCAGAATATTAATCATTGTTAATTTTCTATATCTTGTTTTGAAATTCTGTAACATTGTTTTATTTTTTTCTCTTTAAAATAAAAAGGGTATTTTAATGCCTCCTGCATTTCTCTTTTTTTAAAAATAGGTTTTCATTAGTATATGTTTGCATTTATGCAGTTTACAGTAGTCTTAGGGAGTGGTTACATGCACATACCACAGTTTGCCTCTCTTTTTTTAAATCCCTTTCCCTACCCTTTCCCTCCCTCCCTCCTTCTCCAGTTTCCTGTCCCAGTTTTCATTTCTGTTGATATGAATCTTAGCTCATGTTATTGCATATAATGCTGAAATTCAATGATGTTATTTGATTTCTGATCATAGTATGTCCTTATGACACTTATTTTGCCTTCCCTTCCCACTCACCCCTTATCCTTATTTCTATTGCAAGAGATCCACTCCCTGGTACCCCTCTATCCATCCATTATCATTCTCTTTGTTTGTACTGTGTCTCACTCAAACGAGAGTTACCATATAATCTTTAAGCTTGTGTATCTGATTTATTTCACTCCACACTGTATTTGCTACATGCATTCATTTTCTTACAAATGTGTCAAATTTGTCATTCTTCATAGCTGAGTCATATTCCATTATTTATAGATACCACATTTTCTTTATGCAATCATCTGTTGATGGGTATACAGGTTGCTTTGGGGACTTAGCTATTATAAATTGTACTGCTCTTTTTGCTTGAGATTTCTTTGGCTGGGTCTTTGTGATTCCATAAGCATTTTAGAATTGCTTTTCATAGTGCTGTGAAGAATACTGTTGGTATTTTGGTGGGAATTACATTGATTCTCTAGATCACAAGGGAGATCTTTCCATTCTTTAGTGCCGTTCACAATTTCTTTTCTCTATGTTCTGCATTTTTTTATATTTTAGCTGTAGAATTCTTTCACCTCAATAAATAGGTTTGTCACTAGATATTTTTGAAAACTATTTTGAATGGAATTGGTTTCCTAATTTCTTTCTTGGCAGGTTTTTTTTTATTATAAGAAAACTATTGATTTTTGTGTTTAATTTGTAACCTACTACATTGGTGAATTTATTCAAAAGTTTTCTGCTGGTCTTTTTGTCTTTAGTGTCCTTAGGGTCATACTCCAACATAGGAACAATTTGAGTTCTTCCCTCCCTATATTTATCTCATTTATTTCTTTAACATAATTGCTCTGGCTAAAATTTCTAAACACTATATTGATCAAGACAGTAAGAATGGACACATTTTTTTCATTCCAATGATTTCAGTATTTCTCTGTTCAGTAGAATATTGACTATGAGCTTGTCATCTATAGTTTTTATTGTTTTGAAGAAAGGTAATTAATTCCCTATCAGTTTTATTCAGGATTTTTATCATGAAGTAATGTTGATTTTTGTGAAGGCTTCTTCCACATCTGTTGAAATAATCATACAAATTTTATCCTTAATTCTATATGTGTGTTGTATTACATTCATTTATTTATATTTTGAACCATCCTAGCATGCCTTGGATGAAACCAGCTTTGTAATGGTATCTTTTTAATATGACAATGAATTCTGTTTTTAAGAATCCTATTGGGGATTTTTTTCATCTATGTTCATCAAGGATACAGGTTTAGTTTTCTTTATGTTAAGCTCTTATCTAATTCAGGGAACAAGTTGGTACAGGATTTGTGGAATGCATTTGGAAGCATTTCTTCCTTTTCTATCTCATGGTAGAGTTTGAAGAGCATTAGCGTCAGTTCTTTTTAGACTATCTGGTAAAATTCAGCTGTAATTGGCTTTTCTTTACTGGGAGAGTTTTTATTACTGTTTTGATCTCACTGCCTTTTGTTGATCTGTTTAGAATTTTTTCTATTTTCTTGATTGAATTCTGGTAAGTAATATGAGTCTAGAAAACTGATGTCTTCTGGATTCTCCAATATACTCAAGTAAATGTTTTCAAAACAGTTTCTAGTAAACCTCTGAATTCCAGAAATATCTGCTTTCATATTGATTCTTCCATTTCTAATTTTATTAATTTGAGACTGCGCTTTCTTTTTTTCAGTTTAGTTAAAGATTTGTCAAACTCATTTAGCTTTTCAAAGAATCAACTCTTTTCAGTAATCACAGCACTTTGGGAGTCTAGGACAGAGAATCACAAGTTGGAGTTCCATATGGTCAATTTAGCAAAACCCTGTCTCAAAATAAAAAGTGAAAACATGGCTGGGGATGTAGCTTGGTGTCAAGCCCTGGTTTCAATCTCCAGTACTGAAAAAAAAAAGGCCTCTTTAATTCACTGATCCTGTATGTTGTTCTTTTAACCTGTTTAACTTCAATTCAGATCATTATTATTTATTTTCTTTTACTGATTTTGGATTTGGTTTGTTCTTGTTTTTCAAAGACCTCAAATTGTATCATTAACTTATTATTTGGGATTGCTTTAGTTTTTCTAATGTAGGTATCATAGTTGTAAAATTCCCTCTTAGAACTGCATTTATTATTCTTACAGATTCTGATGCACTGTATTTCCAATATCATTTAATTACATAAACTTTTAAGTTTTCCTCAATTTTTTTGAGACAGGGTTTCATTATGTAATACAGGCTGGGCTTGAACTCACTAGTTAACTCAGGATGGCCTCAAACTCATTGCAATTCTGCCTCAGACTCCCCAGTGTTGGGATTATAACCAAGTGCCACCATGCCCAGTACCTCCCAGTTTCTTGAGTTTCTTACTGATGATTTAAAAACCCACCAAAAGTATATTGCACAATCTCTATGCATTTGTGTAATTTCTGAAGGATTTTTTTGTTGTTGATGATGATGTGCTTTATTCCATTGTGCTCTGATAGTGTGTGTAGTGTTTCAATACTTTTATTCATTAAGACTTGTTCTATGGTTAAAATATGATCTATTTTGGAGAAAGTTCTGTAAGCTGCTGAAAGAATGGGTATCCTGCTGCTGTTAAAAGGAACCCTTTATAGATGTCTGGTAAATTCATTTGATGTGTAATGTAGCTGATCTCTGTGAGAATGAAGTATCGAGGTCGTCCACTATAATTATACTGGGGTCTACCTGTTCCATTATGTCACATAATGTTTGTTTTATGAAATTGGGTCTGTCAACATTTGGCACATATGTATTTAGAATTGTTGTCTCTTCTTGGTGAAATGTTCATTTCACTAACATGTAGTGACAAACTTTGTCTTTTATAATTTTGGTTTCAAGGTTACTCTGTCAGATATAAGTATAGCTACTCCTGCTTGTTTTGCGGTTCCAGACACTTAGGAGTATTATTTTCTATCATTTCACTCTTAGTCTGTGTAAACTTTGCTGGGGAGGTGTGTTTCTCACACGTAGCATATAGTTAAGTCTTATTTTATTATTCAAGTTTTCAATTCAGAAGTTTGTACTAATTCCTATCATTTTGTTGCTTTAGTTTTGATTCATTCTTCATCTTAATGTGTTTGTGTACTCTTCTAACATGATTTATTGTTTCTCTTTGCTTGTGGTTGTGACTGGCTTCTTCTGTGTTTAAGATTTCCTTCAAGTTTTTTCGGTAGTACTTGGTTAATGGTCATGAATTTCTTTAATTTATCCTTATCTCAGAAGGTCTTTATTTTCCTTCAATTCTGAAGGGTAGCTTTTCAGAATATAATAATGTAGGTTGGCAGACATTCTCTTTCAGGGCTTGAAATATATCATTCCATGACCATCTGGGATCTTTAATATGTCTTTCACTCCATAACTGTGGTCAGTATCTCCACATGTTGAGGTCTTCTTTGGTTTCTTCAATTAACATTTGATAATCTGAATCATCTAGATACAGGACATTCCTTGTTAGATTTGTAGTTAAATATTCAGTTTTATTTGGGAAAATTGTAAGTGGTGTTTTATTTTTTAGTTAGGCTTTCAGTTGTTTGTTGTCAATATATAGACATTTAATTGGCTTTTGTATGTTGACTTTATATCCTATGTTTCTACTGAACTTGTAATTTATAGGAAGCTTTTGTAGGTTCCCTGGTATTTTCTATGTAAAAAATACCATCTGCAAATAGGGACAGTTTTATTTGTTGTCTATGTCTTTTATTTCTCTCATTGGCCTTCCTATCATGGATAGAACTTGCAGTATAATATTGAATAAGATAGTGGGAGCACACAAAACTTATCCTTTTCCCAGTCTTACAGAGAAAGTAGTTAGTCTTTCACTGTCAAGTACAATGTTAGCTAACAGGTTGAAGAAATTCTCATTGCCATTGTACTAATATTTTTGTTTTTAAAATCATGAATTGATATAGAATTCTGTCAAATAGTATTTTTGTATCAAGTGATAAAGCCATATAATTTTTCTTTTGTAGCTTGATGATAAGGTACATTATATAATTTGATTTTTAATACTGAAATATACTTGAAAACAGTTCTACTTGCTCATGGTGTTTTATTATTCTTATACATCACTTGATTGCTAAAATTTTTACTAAAGATCTTTGTATCTAAATTCATGGAAGCCATTAGCTTATAATTTTCTTTTTTGTATATTCTATCTGTCTGTCTTTGGTAACAGGGTTATAATGGCCCCTTAAAAGCAACTGGGAATTATGCCTTCCTTTTTTTGGAAGAAATAATATAAAATTGCCATTAAGTATTTGATTGATAAAATTATCCAGTGAAATTATCTGGGCCAGGAAGATTCTTGGTCAGGGAGTTTTAAAATGAAAATTCAATTTATTTAGTAGTCATAGGACTATTTGGTTTATCTACCTCATCTTGTGCTATGGCTTGTGTCTAGATCCCCCTTCCCAAAAGCCTCATGCAATCATAGGCTGAAGCCTCATACCATCATAGGTTTTTTCAGAGATGGTTGGATCTAGAGTGTGTGGCATTGGAATCAATTCATAGTGCAATACTAGTCTCAAGGGCACTAGGATTGTGCTAGCCAATCTAAGTAGCCAAGATAAGGCATAAGAGATAGAAAGCACTGTGGTTGTTCCTTGCTTTTTTATGTTTTTTGTGTTTTATGTTTTTTATGTTTTATGTCCACTATGAACTGTTTCTCCTTTGCAAGGCCTGTCTGCCATATGACCCTGCCTTTAAGCCATGTGGTTATAGACTAAAACCTATATAAACTGTGAGCTAAAAAACCTTTCTCCTTTTAATGCTGGGTGTCAGGCATTTTGTCTCATGAAAGACAAAAAGTAACTCACACATTTTGTCTGAGTAATTATAGTTTTTGGACTGTGAGGACATAGAGGAGAGAGAATTTAGGTGAAGGCAATATTACCAAAGTGATAGCCAGATCGTACCTTGAAACCTCAAGACCCACATGCCCTAACAGGTCTCATGTGTTACTTTATCATTCAAAGGGCTTCCTAACACACAGCCCTTCTGAGAGATCTTATGTTTTCTTTTTCAGCAGCATGCATGACTATAGGTTCAGCAAAGACTGGTAATTGTGACAGTAGCTGTCACTACATATCATGACTATATGCATTTATGACTGCAGTGTGTGATGATAAAGGTTTCCACCAAGTCTGGGACATTGCCAAATTCCCAGGTTTTTTTATTGATACCAACTCCAACGTATACATAAATTCATGCCAGACAGGGACAGAATGAATGACCAAGCATGTGCCACACAATGAGTGCTATGGTTTGTGGCATCCAAGAGTCCATTGTTGTTAAAGGCTAGTCCCCAAAGTGGTGCTACTGGGAGGCAGTAGGACTTTTGGGAGGTAGGGTCTACCAGGAGGTGCTAGGTCACTGGGCTGTGATCTCAGGGGATTGTGAGACTTTGGCGTGTCCTGCCTGATGACATGAGAGTTTTCTCCCTCACACACACTCTGCCTATGTGACTGCAACTAGCAGGCATCATATCCTTAAATTTCCAAATCAGCAAGATAAATAAATTTTTCATAAAATAATAGAGAATTTTTATAAAGTTAGCTGCCTCAGCATTTTGGATTGCAAAATTGACCAACATAATGGACTGATGTCAAGGAATCTAACACACATTAAAGCTAATAAATACTTTAAAAGCCAACTTTAGTAAATTTGTTCTTTATTGCATTTAGAGATTATTGATTATAGAAAGAAAAAATGCTGACATTTGTTTCTCAGAGAAATAGATCTAAATCTAAACAAAACTGTGGCTGGTTGTCTGGAAGAGTGAGTCTCCATGCCATTCCCTCCTTTTAACAGCATGGGAGTATTTTGGCCAAGTTACTCAGTACCATGCCTTTGAAACTGTGGTTGGTGGCTTTCCAGTGTTTCCAGTCTCTGTGGCACCCATGTTCCATAAACACATTTTACTCACTCAAATCTTTAGCTTTTTAATCACTTAGTTAGCAAGATTGATATTTGTTGTTCACAGAGAATTCTACCAAGGGCTGGGGCTATAGCTCGCTGGTTCAGTGCCTGCCTGGTAAGCACAAGGTCCTGAGTGTACTCCAGGTGCCCCCCCCAACAAACAGACTTGGGAAAACACAAAGTCTGAAGTTATTAAGCAAATCTAGTTTTCATATGTCACTGCAATAAGAATTTTCTTCAAAAATTAGAATAAGACAGTGATTATTATTATAATTTTAAATATCATACATTGATACATTGCAGGCTTTGATTTTCTAATATTTCACACTGTAAATTTTGATCTTCTTAATGACAGATAATTACTGGGCTCCATAGCATGTATTTTATTTATGTTTCTGCTGAAGTATTTAAAATGTTTAAGCAATAAACAAATATATAAATTGGGGGTTCATTTCTAACTATTATTCAGACTCACTTTTGCTCTTTCCTGGATAGATTTTTATAAGCATTATTTTATAAATAGTGAAACACATATCTTTCAATTTTATGAATCAATTTATCATCTGATAAGCTTATTACAATATATAGTGTTCAAAATATGTAGGGTTACCTGTACATGGTGGCATATGCATGTAATCTCATCTACCTGGGAGACTGAGGCATGAGGATTATGAATTAAAGGTCAGCAAGTCAGTGAGATACTGTCTCAAAATAAAAATAAAGGCACGGTTAACTCCACCTAGCCATGCAAGCTTGGCACCTCACTTGGAACCTAGTAGGACCCTGTTCAGTGCCCCCAAACAGCCAGGACCTTTGGTAGATGGCTTAGGTCTTGGCTGCGCTCTGCCCAGCCACCCCAAGTGGCCAGGGAACTGGCTGTGCTGAGTGGTTCAAGCTAAAGCCCTGCACATCCAACTCCACCTAGCCGTGCAATCTTGGCACCTCACTCCAAACTGGTAGGGCCCCACCTAGCATCCACAAACAGCTGGAAAGCTTTGGTACACCATGTGGCATGAGCTGAGCACCTGCACAGCTGGTCTCCTCCATCTGGCTGTTCAGCCTTGGTATGACATTCAGAACCTGGTAGAGTCCCACCCAGCAACCTCAAACAGCCAGGGAGCTTTGAAGCGCTATATAAGGTGTGCTGAAAGACTACCCAGTGTACTACCCCCATTTGAGGCACCTTCAAGTGCCACTAAGACCTGAGAAGGCCTGCTTAAACACCCCCACTCAACTGGGGAAACTCTCTGCAGTACAGATAGACATCCTCAAATCAGGAAGCAACTGAGACCTTGCATTTGGCTTCTACAGGGGAATACAGGAAAATGAAAAAACTAAAGAACAAAATGTAATCTCAAACCTCCAGCCCATCCCAAACAAGCCTACAACATAGAATAAACTGGAAGCCATACACATGAAACTTCTGAAATGATAGCAACTGAAGTAAAGAAACAATTCCATGAAGCTGTAATGAAACTCAGATCAGAAATAATCTCCCAGGTAAAAGAAGAAATGATAAACATAATAAAAGAAATATTGAAAACATCTAGAGAAGACATAGTTAAAAAAAGATGCAAAAAGATGGAAACCTTGAATGAACAATATAAAAATGCAATAGAATGCATGAAACAGATTCTAGGAGATATCCAAGAAATCAAAAATTTCATCAAAAGCTGGCAAAACGGCCTCAATGAAAGTGAAGATAGACTTTCAGACCTGGAAGACAAGATTGAAGCTAGTGAACAACAAAGATCTTTGAAAAATAAAAAGGAATCAGGAATCTTACTTCAATAGTTGCAAGATGATACAAAGAAAAACAATATAAGATTGATAGGCATAAACAAAAAAGAAGGTGACAACACAAATGATGTAAAGAGACTGTTTACAAAAGTAATAGCACAAAATTTCCCAAACATGTAAAAGGAAACTGACATATATATATCATATAGAACTTCAGTTAGCCCTAACCAAAATAAATCTACAACAAGACATATAATAATCAACATCCCAGAAATTCAACATAAGAACAGAATATTAAAAGCTATTAGAAGAGACAGATCACCTATAAAGGAAAGCCCATCAGAATCATAGCAGACTTCTCAACACAAAGAATGAATTCAACAAGAGTATGGAGTGAAGTATTTCAACTCCTAAAGGAAAATGACTTCCAATCCAGATTGATGTATCTTGCAAAACTGTCCTTCAAAATTGATGGAGAAATAAGATACTTCCATGACAAAGAACAGCTGAAGAATTTCATGATCACCAAACCAACCCTGCAAAGAAAGCTATTCTAGATAGACATAAAAACAACTACAACTTCAAGAACACCAACAGAAAAAAACCACTAAGTAAGGAAAACAATTTTAAAAAGGGGAAAGGTAAAGAACCAACAACAGAAAGATAACATGACAAAAATAAGCCTATATATAATATATATATATATATATATATATATATATATATATATATACCATTACTGTAAATGGCCTCAATTCAACAATTAAAAGAAATAGGCAGAATGGATCAAAAAAAAAAAAACAACCATATGCTGTATATAAGAAACCCATCTAACTCAAAAGGAAATTCATAGACTGAAAGTCAAAGGATGGAAAATAATACTTCATACAATAGGAAACCCCCTCCCCCCAAAAAGCAGGGGTAGCTATTCTGTTTGCAGACAAGTTTAATTTCAAATCAAGAATGATCAGAAGAAATAAAGAAGGTCACCACATACTAGTTAGGGGAAAACATCAAGAGAAAGAGAAAACAATCCTAAATATATATGTACCAAATATGGGAGCAGTCAGCTATGTAAAACAAATATTAAGATAAATGAAAAATAAAATAAGCAATAACACAATTATAACAAGAGACCTTAACACCCTATTAACACAAAGACATAGATCAATTAGACAGAAAATCAGCAAAGAAATAACACAACTGAATTACACTGGTGAACAAATGGACTTAGTGGATGTGTACAGAGTGTTCCATCCAACAACATCAGAATATATGTTCTTCTCAGCAGCACATAGGACATTCTCTAAAATAGATGTTAACCAACCCATAGAACATGCTTAAGTAAATGCATATGATTTGAAATTAACTGATGCATATTATCTGATCATAGTGCCATGAAACTAGAAGCTAATGACAAAAGAAATTCATAAACTCCACAAACCCATGGAAATTAAATAATACACTCCTGAGCAATCAGTGGGTCACAGGGGAAATTAAAGAAGAAATTAAACAATATCTATAAGCAAATGAAAATACAAATTCAACTTACCAAAATGTGTGGGATGCAATGAAAGCAGTCCTTAGAGGGAAATTCATTGTGGTGAATTCCCACATCAGGAAAACAGAACAAGCATGAATAACCTTGATGCTATACCTCAAACATCTAAGAAAAGAAGGGCAAGTCAAGCCAAAAGCCAAAAGAAGGGAGGAAATTATAAAGATCAGAGAAGACATCAATGCAATAGAGACTAAGAAAACAATACAAAGAATCAATAAATCAAAGAGTTGGTTCTTTGAAAAAACAGAAAAAATCGATAAGCCCCTAGCCAACCTTATTTTAAAAAGGAAAGAAAAACTCAAATTAATGTGCTAAGGAATGAAAAGGGCAAAATCGCTGGGACCCTGTGGAAATACAGATCATCAATACCTACTTTGAAAACCTTTACTTTCATAGGTTTGATAACACAGAAGAAGTGGACAGATTCCTAGAAACATACGAATTACCAAAGCTGAATCAAGAAGATGTAAGACTGCTGAATAACACAATTTCAGTTAATGAAATTGGAAGTGTAATTAAAACCTTACCAACAAAGAAAAGCCCAAGTCCTAATGGATTCACTGTGGAATTCTACAAGAAATTCAAAGATGACTTAATGCTGACCCTCCTCAAATTCTTCAATGAAATTGAAAGGAAGCAATTCTCCCTAACTCATTCCTGGAAGCAAGTATTACTCTAATACCAAAAGCAGAGACAGACCCAGCCAAAAAAGAGAACTACAGGCCAATCTCCCTAGTGAACATAGATGCAAAAATTCTCAATAAAATACTGGCAAACAAAATGCAGGAAATCATCAAGAAGATTATACACCACAACCAAGGGGGATTCATCCCAGAAATGCAGGAATGGTTTAACATACACAAATTAATCAATGTAATACACCAATACCAATAGAGCCAAAGACAAGAATCACATGATGGTTTCAATAGATGCAGAAAATGCTTTTGATAAAGTCCAACAATCATTCACGATAATAATCCTACAGAAAATTGGAATAGATGGGCTTTACCTCAATCTGATAAATGCCATCTATGACAAAGAAACAGCCAGCATCATATTAAGTGATCAAAAACTAAAAGCTTTCACTCTAAAATCAGGAACAAAACAAGGATGTCCATTATTACCAATGCTACTCAATATATTTCTGGAAACATTAGCCAAAGCAATTAGATAAGAGAGAGAAATAAAAGGAATAAGCATAGGAAAGAAAGAAGTTAAAGTATCATTATTCACAGATGATATGATACTTCACATAGAAGACCCCCAAAATTCCATTGAAATACTTCTAGATGTAATAACAAAACACAGTAATGTATCAGGATACAAAGTCAACACTCAAAAATCAATAGCATTCCTCTACACAAACAACAAATTCACTAAGAGAGAAATAACAGAAACCACACCCTTCATAGTAGCATCCAAAAAATGAAATACTTAGGAATCAATCTAACAAAGGAAGTAAAAAGCTCTGTTGAGTGAAAATTACAGTACTCTGAAAAAAGAAATTGAAGAAGATGTCAGAAAATGGAAAGACATTCCTTGTTCATGGATAGGAAGAACAAACATTGTGAAAATGGCCATTTTCCCCAAATTGTGATACAGATTCAATGTAATTCCAATCAAAATACCATTAATATACCTCACAGATCTAGAGAAGTTATTACTAAAATTCATCTGGAATCAGACGAGACCCAAAATAGCAAAGATGATTCTGGGCAACAAAGGCAAGGCACGAAGTATCACAATCCCTGATTTGAAGTTATACTAAAAGCTACTGTTACAAAATCAGCATGGTACTGGAATTAAAAACAGACATGAAGGACAATAGAATAGATTAGAAGATACGACCACAACTACAAACACACTCAACCACCTTATCTTTGACAAAGGGGCCAAACTTGTTCACTGGAAGAAAGACAATCTCTTTAATAAGTGGTGCTAGAAAAACTGGTTCTCCATATGCCAAAAACTAAAACTAGACCCATACCTATCACCATGTACTAAGTTAATGTCAAAATGGATCAAAGATTTAAAATTAAAACAGAAACACTAAATCTGCTGGAACATAAAGTAGGTAGAAATCTTGAAGACATAGGGATAGGCAGAGAATTCATGAACAAAAATCAAACGGCATGGGAAATACTTCTGAGAATCAATAACTGGGATCTCATCTTATAAAAAAGCTTTTGCATGTCAAAAGAAATCTCCAACAGAGTGAAAAGGAAACCCACGAATTGGGAAAAAAATCTTAGTCAACTGTCCCTCAGACAAAAAAGACTTCTATTTAGAATATATAAAGAATTTTTTTAAAAAATCAGGACCCTAAAATTCAAAGATTCAATCCAAAACTGAGCCTCTGAGATTAATACACAGTTCTCAGATGAAGAAATACAAATGGCAAATACATACATAAAAAAATTCAGCTTCGTTGGTCATCAGAGAAGTGAAAATTAAAACAACACTGAAATTTCCTCTCACTTCAGAAAGAATGGCCAGGATCAAGAAAACCACCAATAACAAATGTTGGAGGGGCTGTGGGGAAAAAGGAACTCTTCTGCACTGTTGGTGGGAGTGTAGACTGGTGCAACCACTGTGGAGGTGAGTCTTGAGATTCCTCAAAAAGCTGGGATTGGAAGTCCCATGTGACCCAGCTATTCCACTTCTGGGTATATTCCCAGAAGAACTGAAACATCATACCACAATGATATATGTGCACCTATGTTTATAGCAGGACAATTTCTAATAGCCAGATCTTGGAAACAACCTAAGTATCCATCAACTGAGGAATGGATAAGAAAGATGTGGTACTTTTATACAGTGGAGCACTACCTAGCTACAAAGAAGGATCACACTGAGGCTTTTATTGATAAATGAATGTGACTTGAGGCCATATTAATAAGTGAAATAAATCAAAATCACATATTATCTCCATATTCTAAGAAACTGGAAGAGTAAATAAGATACAAAATCTTCAGTAAATATTGTAGGGTATTAAAAGGGTAAGAAACTGCTCAAAGGGAAAAAAATAACAGGGAAAGAAAAAAAGAAAGATGGGAAAAGAAAAAGATATGAATTTGTATATATACACTTAAGATAGCTAAGATGATTGTACTACTAATTCTATTAGTTCTTGGAGCAAAACAGTTAACATTCATAGGATTATATTAATTTTGCATGTTTATATTTGGTAATCTGAGTAACTTTTGAAGATAACTATGCAAAATTGCACTCTTCATTTGTGTTATTTGTATCTTTTGTTTGTTGTTTTTCTTGTATTTTGTTTTGTTTTGTTTTGTTTTCCCCTTTAATACAGAAAGGATAGATGTAATGTATAGGCATATATATGCCTAGATCTTCTCCTAAAGAGTTTATAAGAATTGATTTTATTACATGTATTGGTATCAACAGCTACTTAGGAGAAAACAAGACATAATAGTAGCCATTGCTGATTTTCTATTATCTTGTTTTGAAGCCCAGTAATGATTTTATTCTTTGTTTTGATTGATTTTAGTCTGTTTTCTACTGTTTGATTTCAATACGTGTTAAGTTATAGACAGCTATTTTGAGAACAAGTGACATTATGGTAGCCATTGTTGATTTTCCTATTGTCTGGTTTTGAAGGCCTATAATACTTTCATTCTTTTGTTTTGATTGGTTTTACAGTATTTTGTTCTCTTTGAATTTGTTGTGTGTGAAGATACAAATAACTGTTTCAAAAAAAATAAGAGATACTATGGTAGCTACTGTTGATTTCCTGTTGTCTTATTTTGAAGTCCTATATTGCTTGCATTGTTTTGTTCTGATCTGCTTTGTTCTGTTTTGCTTTATTCTCTTTAAAATAAAAAAAGTAAAAATAAACACAAAAAAATGTTGGAAATGTAGCATAGTGTCAGAGTATTTGCCTAGCACATATAAGGTCCTGGATTTGATTCTCAGCACTGCAAAAAAAATGTAGTGGTGATAGCATGAAAAAGCTGAATTCACCTTATCTACCATCTCATGCAGTATGCTGAGTGGAAAGAGGCATTGTGAGTGCAGATCCAGTGTGGTAGCTTTTCCATAATTATCTGTGCTTTTGTTTTATGTACTTTCAGTTGCCTATAATCAAACACAGTCAGAAAATACTGAATGGCAAAATCCCAGAAATAAACAATTCGTAACTTTTAAATAACTTTTATTATAATATATAACTATTCTATTTGATTAATAGTACTGTTAATTTCTTACTTGACTAATCTGTAATTAAACTTTATCATAAATATGTAAGTAGAGGATTACATATACATTTCAGTGACATCTGGTTCCAGGCATCCGAGGAGCACCTTGGAACGTGTTCCCCACAGATAAAGAGAAAAAAGGATCCCCATTGTCACATAAGCCTAAAACTACAAGAATATATTATCAAGTTTTTTCTTGTGAAAACATGTAGTTTGTCATTCTGCCCTGAACTTAGAGCTTCACAGATGTTTCCCAGGCCAGTTCTCCTCATCTGTAATATTACGCTTTTCAGTTTGGGAAACAATGAGGTCTGGAGCCAACAGACGTTTCCGATCTCCCCAGAAAGAGAAAACACACCAAGCAGCAAAGTTGCTCTAGTGTTCTGTAATCCTTTAAGCCAGTGTTTCCCAAACTTCTCTAAGGGTAAGCGTCTGATTCAGTAGACTCAGGGTAGACACAGCGATCTTATTTATTAAGCTACCAAGCCATTATTACAAACCAGAGCAGTTACAGAAATGTTGAATTAAAGTAAGTTTTCAAACATTGATGATCAAGAACCACCTCTAAAGAATCAGAGCCACTGCAAATGTCAGCCAAGTTGGGCTGTGCCAGCTGAGTGAATGGAGCTGGGCTGACATTCCGCCAGCCCCAATGGCTGGGAAATGCTCACTGGCAGAAGCATGTGGAGCTAAGAAAAGAAAGCTTTCTAAATTGCTCATGCCAGACAAGGTGGCTTTTTCTAGTTAGCACCAGCTTGGTCCTGAGCAGAAGGGCCTAGGATGCTGGTTATCCTACAGATGTCTTCATTCTTACCTAATCTCTTGAAACAGGGTCTCAGAATTCATTGTATTTCATTTGCTTCTTCTCTTCATTCCTTTTTTTTTTTTCTTTTTTTAAACACTGGGGATCAAGTGTAGAGCACTTGCTTAGCATGGCCAAGGCCAAGTGCTCTACCATTGAGCAACACCCCCATCTCTGATTTGGTTATAGTTATACCATGCATTATGACCATCTTAGAACCAAGTCCTTCAAATAACAATTCCTCTGATAGACAGGACTCTGTATTCTTTTCATTATTATCTTAGAGGGCTAATTCAGGTGGAACAGAAATTAGAAAAGGACCTGAAATGGTAGTGCTCTGAAAGTGGATCCTGAGAAATTGAAGTCTATAGATCTTCAGCCCTTGGGTCTACCAGTCAGCCCCTAATACCTGGGACGGGGAGTCTAGGTATAATGAACACTACATACTCCAACTGTGACTCTCATTGCCAAAGCCCAACCACTACCACTCCAGCATTCACCCCTACCTGAATTCAGCATTTGTCTCTGCCTAGTTTTCTTAATCTCCACATTTTGCTTCATTCTATTCCTCACTCAGGAGCACCTTACTAAAAGTCATTTCAAAGTTGCCACTGTTCTACTTTGGATTTTGCAAAGTTCCTGAGCCCGGTCTTTTCTGGTGTTTCCTGTTCTTCCCACTCTGTTACTTCCCCATCATTTATTCTCTCTGCACCTGTTCCTCTCTGCCTCCCTAACTTTATGCACTGACAGTATTCAGCTGCATCTAACCTCACTGTCAGGGACATACCCTCAGGACACGTAGGTGTCTTTCTTGTAGGACAGAATAAACACTTCTTCCAGCTACTCATCATCTATGAAGCACTTCATGAGCTGCCTATGTTCAGCTATCTGGCAACAGATATTGTTTAATATTCTAAATTTCTTACCTATTTCATTTGGTAACTTGACTATCATTGCATTAAATCCAATGTATTTCACAAGGTGTTCTCTGATTGAAATTCCATGAAAAAAAGATAGGAGAGAAAGGGCACATTTGAGAATCACCTCAAAACTTAATACATTTCTCTTCAGGTTTGCTTGTAAGCCTTCTATTGTGATTTAACAAGATTTTTTCCTCGCTTAGATTTGTTAAAGTTAGAATTTCCCTTTGAACCTATAGCTGAATTTTTTTCCTGGTCCCTCCCTCCTGAAGCAAAGAATAATGAACTGTGCTCCAAAATCTACCTACTTCAAGACATGGTAAGGGACTGCTTTCCTATTTTTAGATTCCTTCTTTGTATGATTGGTCCCTATGATACCTCTGCTGATAAAAATGGGGTCTACCCACTCCACAGTTCAGAAAGTTGTATTACATGTGTCCAGGAAGTAGGATATTTCACCTACTGAAAGGTATAGTCGTTAGTGTATTTTTATTTGGCCTCTTTTAACTAGAATTATAAAAAACATAGTAGGAGATCAAAAGTAACTCTTTAGTGGCCTAAAGGAGATTTCCAAGGGGTAAAGGAATCTTAGTCTGGGGGAAAGCATCAGCTAGGAGACAAAAAACATGACTCAATCATGTCACAATGATTGGATGGAGCAAAGAATTCTTAGCGTGAGATAGCTAGAAAATGATTATTTCTGGAAGTGAAAGGATACTTACCATCTACAAAGTGTAATTAATGAAATATACCATTTTTTTCTATAGTAAAAAAATAAGTTTAAGGTCTTTTAAAGTGATTGTTTTTCCCCAGTATTTTCTTCTCAGAAAACACTTTTATGGATGGATAGCAGTTCTGGGTTTCCACATTAACTTCTCTGGGCTTGAGTAATCATTGCTGACTGCACTTAACAGTGTCAAACATCTTGTGACACAGATGTCCTGAAGAGCTTTGCTAACTCTATGCACTTTCAGTGACCTTGAGTATGGAGATCAATGAATGAAAACAAACTGAGATTTACAGTGACGTTCAATTTGGAATAGAATCACTGGACAGGAGATAGGTTTGTACATCTAGTTGAATAACTACCTTCCATAATAGGAGTGCCACAGGACTTCAAGGTAGGGGGTTACTTCACAAAAGAAGAAGAGGGTTAGGCTACATCTAGTCACAGTGAGTTTTCGTCATCAGAGAAAGGGAACTGATTTGTGTAAACTGCCAAATCCTCTTCTGATTCATTTTCCCCATCTGTCTCTGTCTTTCAATGTATTTAAAGTTACCTAGAAAACACATCCAATAAGAGAACTTTGTCTCTTATTTGCAGTACAGGACAAAAGCTGTTCTCTTATTCAGATGATATGGAAGACATTTAATGCTGTAGTAATTTGAGTTAAGGTAGGGAAACAGCATGAAACTGTAGAACCATGTAGACTAGACAGAAAACATGGCGCCTAGTACCAAGTATTTCACTCACCAACTGTCCTGTCTGGGACAAAAGCAAATCAGAGCTCGAAATCAACTCTCCAAATGCAGGATTCAGAACAACTAACCTTTGAAAAGTAGGATTTGCATTTTGAAAATTTTTATGGAAAATGTTTTAAGGAGTAAGCTGGGAAACAGATTGGGAGTGTTTTGGTTAAGGGTTTGCCAGCCTCACACATGGGCTTGAGTTTTTGTTTTGCCTTTCAACTCTTGAATATAAAAGCGTATCAACTCAACCTTAGGGATCACTGAGAATAATAGAACAGTAAGTCAATGCTCAGTGTTCAGGTAAAAGTTCAAAGTTTATGATAAGCTCATAAACATCTGGAATCCCTCAAACTTGCCTCACTTGGTTGCAAGACAAGCTCTCATGATATTTTTCAATCACTTCCTACCCTACTCAGGACAAACATATATGAATATCTTTTCTTGGTATGTCTCTACTTTCATTTCCACATGAAAAGACATCTGATTGGGATACTATTATATACCATTATAAGATGGTTATTTTCATAGAATTCTAGTAGTCAATAAGATCTATTTAGTAACTTATATAAAATGTAATTTTAACAGAGAGCTTTCTCCCCATATATGTTTTCACATATGACTGTATGTATACACGTATGCTTGTACCCATACATATTTTGAGATTGGTGTGTAGTGCAATGGGGAAACATGTGCTTAGTAATTACATAGTAGGATGCAGAATTGTAAACACTAATATTTTTTAGAAGAAAATATAAAATTTATAACATAAGGGTCACAGAATGACTTCTGAGCTATGAATCTTCGCCATTTTGCTGCATTTATTGTTCCTCCCATGGAAGTTTACAGTTTGCTTACATCAAGTTTTATGCAGGTTTTGATTTATTTACAAAAAAAGATATCTAAAACTCTTACTGAGCTCCCCTTTCTCACATATATTAGTGTCTTTTTCATGGAGAATGAATAGCCCACTTTGGCTCATTTTATAGAAACATATAAAACCAATATAGTAATAAACAAAACGCACAAAAATCCAGTGTTAGGACTTAAGTGTTGGAACAAGAGATTCATCAGCAATGCTGTCAGAGTTCCTAAAGTAATTCCCATTTTACCACCAGATTGAAAGATGAGTCATAAAGTTAAGTCTTAAAAATTTGACATCATGTATTTGATAGTAGTGTACAGCTCTGTGTGTGTGTGTGTGTGTGTGTGTAGCATACACTCAGACTCTGTTCTTCTTAGTCTCTAAAGAATCTGGATGGGAGAGTTTACCTGAGGATAAGAGAATCACAAAATGCACAAATTCAATTATGAAACCCAATCATATCTAGTTAATAAACAAAGAAACTTCCTACAAAAAGACAAAAGTAATCAAACTCTGATTTTACTTTACCTTAGATTTACTGAGTCAGAAGATTAATTTTTGTAAGGTGAAGTCTAAATGGCCATGTATGCCTTGAATTGAATGCATAGTAGGTTTTGGTTAATAATTTATTAAAAAAACATATTAAAGAAGTTTGAAAACAATCAACCATCCTAATGTAGTTTATTTTCCAGAAGGTATAGGGTTCAGAATCAATAATTTCAATTTAGATGGGAAAGAGATCTGAAAATATATGACCAATTTGTTAGAGGCATGTTTTAGCCAGTCACCAGTTACTAATTATCTATTTGTGTTGCAATAACTGTGCTAGGCAATGGATATATAAAAATAAACAATGTGGCCCTTATGGGCATGTAACATATTACTGTAATATATTATGGCTGGAAGTATTAACTAAGTAGTACTCTAGGAAAACAAAGAACTGGGAAAAGCACCATAGATGGGGAGACCTTTGAATTGGGTGTGCAAGCCTATTTCTAGCACAGAAAGAGCTGGTCATTCCAGGAAAACGGAATTGTCTGTGCCAAGAAGTGGACTCCCATACAGAAGAGCTTTCAGAAAAGTTGGAGGTTGCTGGAGGATTCTTTGCTTGAAGGTGAGTACAGACTAGAAGAGAAGATATGCTGGGTAGATTCTCCCACTGTTTTCCTGCATTATTCTTGTGTCCTTATTTAGGTTTATAAAATTAGACTTAATGATCCTATGGTTCAAAATTCCATATTTCTCTAAAATTTGGGTGAGTCTGTTCTTAGTTGAATGAAAGGAATTCTTTGGGGGTGAACAAGGATGTAGGATTGTTTCCACGGACACAAAGATTTGCTGCTGCTTTATACAGCTACATTAAACAGTAAAAACAAACAAAAAAGATTTTCTTTTCCTATTCTTAGATGCCTTTTTGACATGTGCCTGAAGCACTATTTGGAAGGAAGATGACAATATTTTTTTCCAATAGCAGATATGTTTCTTTTCATATTCTCTTATTAGACTTCCTTAGAAAATGGAAAGTTTTTGTCTTCATTTCATTCTTAGACCAAAAAGTTTGATTTTAAAACCAGGAAATCTACTTCTAAGAACAAAGTGAATTCCAATTGGTTTCATTTAAGTACAGAGAAAGAACAGGCACAAAAAATTTAAGGTCTTCATTCTGGCAGAACTTCATGATGACAGAAAGTTTTATAGACTTTAGAATGACACTGGAGCTCAGAGGAATGACTGTAAACCTGATACACAACTAAGGACTGCAAGAGAAATAAACAGGAGACAATGATTTCCCATGAAGTAAATAACTGAAAACACAAAGTTGAAAGAAGTAAGATGGGCTAATAAAACACAAAAATATTTGGAAGTTATTTTTCCAATGCATCAAGTTGAGAATTACTGAGTCCTCATATACATAAGGAATAGCTTGTTGATTATTTAAATAGTTATGCTTTGATTCATAAACACCATAGAGATTCATAAATCTCTATGGTTCATAGTGATTTTAACTCAGAGAAAACCTTCTCTATGAAGGTATTCTAGAGAAATATCAAGTGATATTTCCTTACAATTCAGTTTTACAAAGTAAAGACAATCCCCTCCAATCATCTAATTTTTAAAAACTTGAATGTTAGCTAATTTCCCTTCTTTTAGTTTCTGAAGCCCTGAGAAATATTTTAGACAATTTGCTTTTTTATTTGTTTATTCAATGCTGTAGACAGGGAACTGCACATGCTAGGCAAGTGTTCTCCCAACATTTTGCTTCATTTAAATTTATAATTAAAGATACTAATTGCTTGAACATAAGCAACTCGATCTCAAACACCCTTTCATGCTGTCTTTAAATGCAGGCTTTTCACCATTGCATTTCCCCTTCTCAGACCTGGCTTTGGCAACAGCTCACCTGCATGACTTCATTTTGCCAAAGCTTAGCCACTATTTAAGATTAGTCTGGGGTCATCTCTGTAAGCTGTCCACTTTATTCTCCCTGCTTGAATAGTTGCTTGCTGCTCTAAAATTCTTCATTCTCTATTATCTATCACTTAACAGGCAAGTAGTTGAAGCTGACTCTTTTTTTATAATTATCCTGATCTCTTGAACTACTGACTCTGAGCTTGTCTGGGTGTTTATGCTGAGTCTCTTCAACAAGGGCATTGATCTGGAAGGACAGAGACCTTTTCTCCTTGTACTTCCACAGGGTCTCATTTGGCAAATATTTGTTGATTTGAATAATTGGATAATTCAATAAACATTTACCAGGAAGCTACCATGTGAAATGAACTAACATAGACTCTGTGTCTTTTTCCAGGGTTATCATAAAAGCTGGAAGCAAACCTGAAATAATTTAAACTTTAGAACCTTAAAACTTTATAGATGAGTTATATATATCTATATGTACAATTTGAAACAAATCTAGTTGGTAAATTTAGTTGGCAAAAGTAAGAAGGAAAAGGAACAAAAAAATAAAGAAGGAGGAGAAGAAAGAGAAAAAATCAATTCAAATGTTTATACGATTTGAAAAATATAAATGCTTATGTTATTTTTTGTTTATTTAACAACATTATTATTTATGACATAGGTTTGTGGCCAATAGTGTGATGATAAAAGGGATATAGGCTGTCATTTTGAACTCAGGATTCAGGGATGCTCCCACCAAGGCTCTTTTGGACCATATATGAACCTCTGCCTGAAAAAGTTCAATGTGATATTAGAATTCAGTAACAACAATAACATCATGGCCTTATCAATAACCCAAGGGAAAGGATAAGGAAATGGGAATTTGAGGCAGAATACCAAATTTTTTAATCTTGTTGTATTGCTTAGAAGTTACTTAGCTATATTTCTCCTTGGAAAAATATGAATTATTATCATGATCATTATAATAAAGTCTGTCTTCACAATATTAGCATAAGAAATAAACAATATAGGTAAATGCAAAAAATTTGCATCCTATAAAGTCCTATTAGTTTTGACAACAGATTTTATGTTTGCCCATTAGTCCTTCACGATTCATTTGACACATAGAAATTGCCCATATCAGATACTTCCCAAATAGATGCATACTTAACTAATTGTGGAATTCAGAGAATGTTATAACCATGTAATTTGTTTGTTCATTTTTGATAAATCTATTTTTGAAGTTGTAAAGAAGCGACCTCTGGCTCTTTCCTTTCCTCATGTACTGAATAAAGTTTTATAGTAGTCTATTTTCTGTTGCTGTAACAAAATACTTGAGGCTGGGTAATTTGTAAAGAAATACTAAGTTATTAACTCACAGTTCTGGAAGTCCAACAACATAGTGCCAGCTTCTGCCCAGCTCTGATGAGGGCCTCATAGAAGATGGCATCATAATGGTGGGAACAGATATGAGAGGGATCACATGATGAGACAGGAGGTCAGAGCAAGATTCAGGGTCTAGGGGTCTAGGAATATTCTTTTCTAACAACACACTCTGTAAGAACTCACTCCTTCAGGCAGCATTAATTCTTTCTGAATGTGATGCCCCCATTGACCTAATCACTTTCCATTAGATTCGGCATCTGAAAAATTCCATCCTTTTGGAGACTGAGTTATCTATACATGACTTTTGGGGGTGTCAAACCACATCTACTTCATACGAGAACTTAGACATGGACATCAGTTTCTTATAACTGATGTCAGTACAAAATGTCTTGCAAAACATAAACCAGAGGGCATTATTATTTCTTTTTAAATAAGGGCTTTTTCTTACTATAAACTATGCTGTAAAGATTAAGGGATCAAAGTACCAATTAAAATCTTACTAACAAAAAAAAAGAAATTTATCTGGTAATGAAAGGGTGGAAACAAAAAAAACAGTGACCAAACACTATACTCAGATTGATAAATTTCTTTCTCCCAAGGGTAGAAAGTAGAAATTTTAAAATTACTATGCATTTATATGAGGGCTGTATAATAAGTAATCAATAGTGGGTGATTTGTTTCTTTTCCCTAACAGCTTTCAATATTCTGTTCTTTTGTTGAATTTTTAGAATGTTGACTATTATATGTCTTAGTGTAATTTTTTTGATAATACTAATTGCAGTTCTATTTGCCTCATTCATATGTATGTCAAACTCTTTTTGCCATGCTTGGGAAGTTTTCTGTATTACTTCTGCGAACAGATTTTTTTTGTCCTTTGTGCTACCTCTTAAGTTCTTGTTGACTCTGATCAAACTTGTGTTATTCTTCTTTGCATCATCTAGCAGCTGTTGGATTAATTTCTTGTGATCTCTTACTATTTTTTTCTGTCCTCAACAAGTAGCCATTTTATAAAAAGTTCTTGTTTCTTGAGATAAGCATTAACATGTTACATGTTAATGTGTGTCTCAAAAATTAATCAGCCATCTGGTGTGCCAACTCTGAACAACTTATAGATTGATTCATAATACAATTTTCCCAGAGGACTCACAGTACAATTTCACAAAATTGGTTGTATTCGTCTCTTCATTAATGGCCAGCCTGAAGCACAGCATGTTTAGCTACAAACAACTCTGCTGACTCTCCTTGCAACATTTGCATAATTCTCTAATATATCTGTCTGCATTCTTAAGTTTACCAAGGATGTGTTTCAACTCTACTTTGATGTAATCTATCCAAAGATCAGAATCTACAGATCCAAACTCTCTCAAGCTTTCTCATAATATTCTCTTAATATTGCCATCTTGCAGGATTCTTGCTCCTTTTCAAGCTGGAACATTTTCCTGGAAATCTCAACTGAAAATGGACAGATTTCCTATAAACTCTTAAACATAGCATGGGCCTTTTTGTAGCTACTGCTCTGATAAGGACAGTCCAGGTATTTATCTTCAGAGTTACTGTGCTGGTGCCTGTGACAGCTAAAAGAGCTTTCTTAAAGGTAGTTTTCACATCTTGGCTTTCAGCACCTTCACTCCACTCTGCCCAAGAAATTTACTAGGGCAGATAAACCTGAGGTTTCAGGTGCATAAAGCCTTCTTTAAAATGCTTGTCTATGTCTGGGCTCTTTGACTTCATCAGCACCTGCAGCTTCTTCTGCCACATTGTCACAGAGTCCTTAATTCAGTCCCAGTTTCTGCCACCTCCAGACTTTCCATAAGGAAGTTGTCACAGCAACAATTTAATCCATTGCTTGTAGTGGAATCTGAGAAAAATTTGAGTTCACAGCACAGCTCCCTTCAGCACACCTCTACTGCTTTGGCTTGTTTAGCTGAAGTCTGCTCCTTTGGTTGGAGTTTAACCTCTAATTCTTACCATGTTACATAATCCCAAGTGAGAAGGTCATCTGTGTGCAGAGCCTGAAGGTCATCATAAATTTCTTTTTATACATCTTATCAAACTCAAACTGCACAATTGAAAGTAGTGATACATGAAATTCTGAACCTTTAATCTTCCTTATATAATTTCTGTAAATGATCCATCCATGCCAACCTACACATAAGGATTTCTTCAGGGTGATCAATAAATCCCCAATTTCCATGTCAACTTTTTTCAAATTCTTGCTTTTATTTACTGAGTTTCTTACCATGCATTGACCCCATCCTAAAGTATTCTTGGTAGAGTTTTGGGGACTCTGGATGCAAGCAAAAAGCTTGAATAAATAATAGCCTTGCACTTTCTGAGGCAAGCAATCTTCCAGTTCCCAGTTGGCCAGCATAATTCACAAACCTGGTTAGTTCAAAAGAATGGCCAACATGGCAGAGAACAGTTTGCTAAGTTGAACTTTATATCCCATTTCTTACAAAAAACCACATAGGATAGCCAGAGCTGAACATCAACTTTCCATTTTGCTGAATCATATCAGAAGACACCTTGTACTTGCTGTAGAATGTTCAATCAAATCCTTCTTAAATGAATATTTTATGCATCTTCATTAAATGAATATTCATTTAATGAATATTTAATGCATAAGCTCTAAAAGATTAATTTCATATCAAACATAATTCTTTTACTTTATGGGAAAAAGTTAAAAACAAAATTTCATAACAAGATGTTAGGAGAATAACAATATTTAATATATTGCATATTATTATCTTTAAAGTAGTTACTCAGAATACAAGATACAGGCATAAAAGTTCTCCAGAATGATCTACAAAGATGGTCGATCAGTGAGCAACAAAATACAAAGCCTCCTGGGAGAAACAACTCATATGCCAGAATAAAACACCCTGGAGAGATTCAGACAGAGGGAGATGGATCCTCTTGACACGAGAAGAAATTAAAACATAAAAAAGCTCATCAAATACATCAGGACTACAACCAAAACAGCTAAAAATTTTGGGACACAGCATTTTCTATCGCAGCGACCCGCCAAGTTTGCAATGGCCTGAATCTGTGCTGGCCGGCAGAGCCGCTCAAACTCCTTCCCAACACCACTCACAGGAACCACAGCAGTGCTGAAGTTGGGGGTTGGTGAGCCCAACAGAGAGTGGAGCTGGCAAAGAGACCTTCATTAATCCACTGTCAGTGCTGGGAATGAGATCCCCCATGGGAAGGGCGTGACCAAATGACTAATATGTTGGAATCGGGCAAGAGGAGCCTGAACTGGGAGCGAAAGTGACTTCAGTTGGTTCCTCCCTCCACAGAGCAGATTCATGGGATTTACTTGGACTGGGCCACGCCCCTGGCTGGGACCCAATGAGCTGTACCAAATCAATTCCCTGCACCTAGCATGCACTAACTTAATGAAGACACCTGAATTTGGTTGGCCCAGTGGGGAGGGGCCAGCATACGCAGTCTCTGCTTACACCTAGATCTGTTTGAACTTGTTTCATGGAATCCATTTCTTTCCTATTTGGGGAACTCATGGTTCTCATCATTTTCTAAGCTCCTCTATTTTTAAAAATCTGTATCTACTCTAGATCAACTAACTGTGACCTTCATTATAGTCATTATCTCTAGTTATCCAAGAAATTATTTCTGATTGTTTTCCTTGATCCTCATTCATCTGCTTTGTTACTTCTGCTGTTATCATTTCAGAGACTTCAGGTTAGTGTTTTTTGGTTTGTTCCACATCACTGTCCCATGGGTTATTTCTCTTGCTCATGCTTTTCCCTTGTGCTTTGCTTCCTAGTTGAAATGAACATGAATTGAACAGCTTTGCTCTGCCACATCCTTCTGCCATGATGTTTCTACTTTTTTATCAACTTTACTATATACTGAAATCATGAGCCAAATTAAACATTTTTTAAAGCTGTTTATGTCCGGTGTTTGGTCCTTGGAATGGTAAAGCTAATACACATACTCATGCATGAATTATTATTCATGCATGCATTGGTTTAGCAGCAGTAAACACACTCAGTGCCCTGATTTTGGTGTCTTAATGTAATTCATCAATAAAAGAAAGCAGGTTTCCTTGGATAAATGGTTGATTCTTGGACTGGAGAAGAAAAATGCAAGATGAGATTGAAGCATCATGTTCTAGAAAGTAATAAAGAGCTAATAAGAAGAAAGAGGAACAGGAGGAGTGTATCAAAAAGATACAAGCATCATCACAAATAGTGACAATAATGGAGTCTAACAAAAAAATGAGTATTGGTAAGTTCAGATTAGTATAAAATAAATAATGGAAGAAGTGAATAAGTGAAAAACATGGTGTATATCTTCCTTACAGAAGAATGTCCAACAAATCATGTAGATTCTCCCCCTTCCAGAGGGACAACTTAATTCATTATTCTTGATCATGGAATGAACTTAGTGACTCATTTCAAAAAACAGAAACCAGAATGAATAAGGAAAAAAACTTGGAAGACACTATTTTAACTGATTAGCTGACCAGTTATAAATCCTATGACTATCAGCTGCCCCATAATTTGCTGTGAAGGAGAAAGCCCCCTCTCTTCCATGCTATTCTTACAAAACAAATAAACAAACCTAGGAGAATCATGGCTGAAAAAACATGGGACTAAGATAAAATGTGGGAAATGAAAATATCTGACCTATATACTTCAAAATGTCAAGGTCATGAATTACAAGGAAAAAAGACAGAAAAAAATGTTCTGGACCATAGGGAGAAACAAGGCTACTAAATACAATGTGAATATCTGGATTAAATACTGAAACAGAAAAAAGATATTTTATTTTAAAAATCAAATCCTAAGGCAGTTATAATTAGCATTATTTCTTAGTTTTGTCAAATATGCCGTGTTATATAAAATGCTAACATTAGAAGAGACTAGCTGAAGAGTAAGGGTACTCTTTGCAACTTTTTGTACACCAAAAGACATATTCCAAAATAAAAGGTTTATTTGAATATTTTTACTTTGGGCAGTCAAAAGGCACTAGGTTCTTATGTATAATATAGCTCTAATGAACTTTTACAACATTATTTTAAGCTTTAAAAGCCAGTTATAAAAAGCCATACATTATATTATATGATTGCATTTCTATGAAACATCCAGAATCAGCAAGTCCATGGAGACAGGAAATAGAGTAGAGATTATCTAGGGCTCAGAATAGAGGAAGGAGAGTAGTAGGTAATGGATGCAAGTTTTTGAGAGTCATGAAATCTCATAAAATCAATTGTATATTTACCTAACTCTGTGGATATACTAAAAATGAATTTTACACTTTAAAGAGATGAATTTGTGGTGTATAAATTATATACCTCAATAAAGCTATTATTTAAAAAATATTTTCTAGGGAAGTCTTTATCTATGATAGTATGTTGGGGTTCAAGAATCATTAGACTCAATTTTTCTCAATTTTTTTGTCCCATTTTCCTTTCTGTTGGTGACTCCTTCAACTCCATAGGGACCCTTACTACTCAAGCTATATTCACCTTCCAGCCCTTCAGCAACATTGCTACAGTCTTATAAAACTTTGTGGGTTTTTTTTTTTTTGGTACCAGGGATTGAACTCATATCCTCATGCTTATGAGGCAAGTGCTTGAGCCACTGAGCTAAATCCTGGCCCCTAAAATTATTTTATTGGTTCTGCTTACATGATGAAAAAGTTCCTACACCAAACATTTCCCATATTTGTGTGCTAGGCCAGTGGTTGGAGAACTGGGTTTAAGTGGTTTTGACTATTATTCAGAATTTAAAAAAATATTGTTCTGTTACCAGGAAAAATGTGAGTGAATATATATATATTTCCTTGCATATAATATAGAAAAATTTTTAACTTTAGGAACTCAATGGATTTTCCCTAAAAAATACTTATGCTGTGTTTTCTAAATTTTTTCTTTGTATTCATCAGGAAAACAAACAGGATCAAGAAAAAATGTATTAGTTTTGAGATGCTCTGAAACATAGAATGCCACAATATTGGTGCTTTGTCTTTGTAGCAATTTAATTAATTTTTAAAAGACAATATTATACATCACCAATTAACTACTGACTATTTCAGGACAGCTTAAAACTGTTTGTGATCTTTGTATACAAATGTAAAGTAAAATTAAATAAAATTTAGAATTCAGTTACTCGGTTATATCAGCTACATTTCATATGGCAGGAGTCACAGATAACTTACAGCTAACATGTTACATAATACATACAAACAACATTTTTGTCATGGCAAGACATTCTATTGTACAGTAATGGCTTAAAGCCTCATATTTATTTCTAGAATTTAACCACACTTCAGATTCTTGAAAATATCTTCTAGACAACGGACAAATTCAACTTCTGAGTAGATTATGACAAAAGACTTTCACTTTATTACCTTTCTTTCCCACATATCCAAAAGATTCCCACTTTCATAAGGTCAGCTGGATGCCCTACAGTGGCCAGTGTGTGACATTTGTGTCCTTCATGGATGAGCTCCACGGTGTCCCTAGCAGCAAGCTGTCAGTTATTCCAGCAGCTCTTGCTCCTGTTAATTGCCTTAGGCTGTGTTTTGTTGCTATAACGGAATACCTGGGACTGGGTAAATCTGTAAAAGAAAGAAGGTTATTTTGGCTCATGGCTCTGGAGCCTGGGAAATTGAAGAGCTTGGTGATAGCTTGTATGCTACTTTAAATTATGGAGAAGAGCAGAAAGGTAAAGGATCACACAGGGAAGACACAATGGGTCAGGCTTACTTTGTAATAGTCCATTCTTACAGTGACCAATCCAATCTTACAAGGGCAAGAACTTACTTCACAGGGGAGTATTAATGCACTGGTAAAGGGCTCCATCCCTAGGACCAAACACCACTCACTAGATCCCAATTCCCAGCACTGCTCCCCAGAGAAAGGTTCTAACACATGTAGTTTTGGGGGACACATATAAACCATAGCACATACAACAGGTCCCTCACAACCTCATTTTGATCACTGGCTTGGCTTTGATTGTCATAGGCAGAACCCTATATCATATTGCTGGTTGGAGCCAAAGTAATTTTTCCTGGTTGCAGAAACACAGTGGCCTTTTCCATGCCATCACTGCCAGCACAAGTGTCACACTGAATCTTTTATTGAAATTGGCAGAAACACAAAAATCAGTTCCAAAGCATATATTTGGATGACCTCAGTCCCTTTGCTCCTCTCAGTGGGCAGAGAACACCAGGGATCTCTGTGTTACAGCTTTTTCATTCTCCAGGACAGCACTTTTGTGGCTGCTTTCCCACAAGTTAGAAAGATGAACCGAGCAGACATAATCATGGGAAGATGGTGCCCCTCGCTCTGTGAATGTGAGGCAGGGTGAAGAGTGCACTCAACTTCAGGAAAACTTGGAGTAAACACCATCTGGGCACATTTCTGTTATTCACCTTCTGCTATACATTCCCCATCCAATAATCCTAGCTACCAGTGACATGCTTTTCTATCTGGACTTTTCCTTAAGAGTCTCTCTCTGGAATGAACAGCTCTCCTGAGTTTGTACTTGTCACCTGCAGAACTCCATCATGCATGGAGTTACACTGAATTACATCAGACATTTGCTGGCACAAATTAACCTTTTAGAAATCTCACTATCCCGCTTCACTTTGACAACTAAACATTACATTGTGTAAATGTTCTTATAAATGACAATTGAAGCACTTCCTGAAAATAAATTATTTTAAAGTACAAAATGTAGAAATCAATCAGATTTTCCTCCACCAAATAAAGACATTAAAGGTTTTTGTACAACAGCTTTCCTGCAGTACAGTTGACATGAAATAGTGCTATGTGAAAGTGTAAAGCTTGATAGGTTTTAACATATATGAAAACACCAAAAACAACATGATATACCACCAGTGAAAGTTTCCTTTTCAACTTTGTCATTTCTCCTTGTCTTTTTTCTTCACTACAACTCTTTCCCCAGGCAACCACTGATCTGTGCTTTCTTTCATTATAAAATAGTCTGTATTTTCTACAATTTCAAATTAAATGAGTTGTGTAGTACATGCTTTTTGCTTGATGGTGGGTGGGGAAGAGAAGAGTTCTTTCATTTAGCTAAGTAGTTAGACATTCATCCATGATGCCTACATGAATAACTCATTTCTTTTGTATTCCTGAATAGTAGTCAATTGAACAAATATACCATCATTTTTGTATCAGTTTTCTTGGTGAGGCACATTTGGGTTGTTCCTAGTTTAGGGCTATTACAAGTAAATGTGCTATGAGCAGTCATGTACAAATATTTGTGTGGGCATCTGTTTTTCTTTCTGTTGGACAAACACATGGGATGGGGTGTGGCTGTGTTAAATGTCAGGTGTATATTTAACTACTTAAGAAACTGCCAAACTATTTCCCCAAGTGTTTGTACCATTTTACATTCCCATCCACAGTGTATGAGAGTTCCAGTTGCTCAGGATCTTTGCCAAAGTGTAGTGTGGTTACTCTTTTAATGTTAGCCATTCTTATATAGGTATGATGTGGTAATTCATTGTGGTTCTAATTTTCATTTCCCTACTGGCTAATCATATGAGACATATTTTTAACCTCTTAGTTGCCATTCATATAGCTTCTTTGTGAAGTAAATAATGAAAATTTTTACTATATTTTTAAAGAGAAAAAACAATAAAAACAATGATAAAGGATTTCAAAACAAGATAATAGGAAATTAACAATAGTTAATATGTCATATATTGCTATCTTTAGCATAGTTGCTCAGATTACAAGATATAAGCATGAAAAATTGATCAATGTAAGCACAAACTGTTCTTTTCAATGAACTAAAAAACATTATATATATATATGTAGTTTTCCTTCTATTCTCCTTTCCCTCATTCCAATTGTTCTTTCCTTTTGATCAGTTTCTTCTGCTTTCACAATATCCATCATACATATTGCATAATACTAACTCTTTGAGTTTCTTACACTAGGGAGAAAATATGATGTTTACACATGTTTCTGATTTATTTCACTTATGAGTATGGTCTTGAGTTACATCTATTTACCTATATTTCCTTCAGTTTATCATTCTTTATAGCTGAGTAGTATTGCATGAAAATACCACATCATTTTTATCTATTTCTCAGTTGATGGGCATTTGAGTTGATTTCAAGATTTACTTATTAAAAATCATGCTTCTATAAACATGGGTGCATATGTATCACTGTAGTATGATATTTTCAATTCTTTTGGAAAATTACCTAGAAAGGAACAGCTAGATTGAATGGGACCTCCAATCCTAGTTTTCTGAGGAATCTCCATACTGATTTCCACGGTAGTTGTACCAGTCTACACTCCCACTGCTGTGGTCAGGTGTTGTGCTGAGAACAATTTGAATCAGGACATGGAGCTTATAATATTATTTTTATGATGGTCACCCATAGTTAATACAAGAAAATGCAGGAAATCTATCCACATCACTGAAGGCATAGAAAATTTAGCCAAGGGCCTGAATCCCACAGCAATGTCCCACATGAGTCCAAATGAAGACCCAGTGCTCACGACAATGCCTCCCATGAGTTCAACTGGAGGACAAGAGCCCACAAGAAGGACTCATGCCAGTCTCTTTTACAGATCAGTGCTGGGAAGGTCCAAAGGTCAGCGGTGAAGTCTATGCCAGTGGGGTGAAGGAGCTGTACTGATAGGTTAAGGGTTCTACTCTGGAACCAAGAAGTCACACTCACAATAAAGACCAGGGCTGTCCTGAAAAGCACCATGCCATCCTCAGTGACACAGAGGCCCCAAGCTCCTCCGATGATAAGTACAGTCAAGTACATGCCAGGAAGCCAGCGTCATGAGTTCATCCTGGAGACCAAGCAGCACATGTCGTTCCCTCCGGAGCCAGGAAGCAATGCTCGATAGGAGGACCAGAGCTTCTCCAGGAGAACATAACAGCTCAAACAACAACTCATAGGAGAACCCACAATGCCTCAATGCCTCAATGCCTCAATGCCTTAACACAACTAACGTGAATAGCTTTTTCTCCTTCTCCACATCTCTATTTATGCTGGCAATTTTCCTCAGGTGGAAAAATCTATGCTCAGCGCCCTGCTGAACGTAATCCAGATGGCGTTAAATTGACCACCAGTTTTCAATCTATAACACCCACCAACAGTGGAAAAGTGTTCCTTTTTTCCCCACAGCCCCTCCAGCATTTGTTATTGATTTCTTGATGATAGCCATTCTTTCTGGGGTGAGACGGAATCTCAGTGTTTTTTAATTTGCATCTCTCAAATGCCGACCAATGATGTTGAACATTTTTGTATATATTTATTTTCCATTTGTATTTCTTCATCTGAGAATTGTGTATTCATTTCAGATGCCCATTTTTTGATTGGGTCTTTGAATTTGGGGGGCCTGATTTTTTTCAATTCTTTACATGTTCTAGATAGAAGTCCTTTGTCTGAGGAAGAGTTGTCTAAAATTTTTTCCCACTCTGTGGGTTTTCTTTTCATTCTGTTGGTGATTTCTTTTGATGTGAAAACACTTTTTAATAATACAGGATCCCAGGTGTTGATTCTTTGAGATATTTCCTGTGTGGTTTGGTTTTTGTTCATGAACTCTCAGCCTACCCCCATGTCTTCAAGATTTCTACCTACTTTGTCTTCTAGATTTAGTGTTCTTGTTTTAAAATTTAGATCCTCAATCCATTTTTACTTTAGTGCATGGTGATAGACATGGGTCTAGTTTTAGTATTTGGCATATGGAGAGCCAGTTTTTTCAGTACCATTTATTAAAGAGGCTATTTTCTTCCAGTGAAACTGTTTGTCCCCTGTGTCAAAGATAAGGTGATTGAGCATGTTTGTAGTTGTATCTACATCTTCTAATCTGTTCCACTGATGTGCAGATCTGGGTTTTTTTGCAATTACCATGCTGATTTTATCACAGTAGCTTTGTAGTATAATTTCAAGTCAGGGGAATTGTGATGCCTCCTGCCTTGCCTTTGTTTGGGCTTTGCTATTCTAGGTCTCTTCTGGTTCCAGATGAATTTTAGGAATGTTTTCTCTAGATCTGTGAGGTGCACTAATGGAATTTTGATCAACATTGAATTAAATCTGTTTAACAATTTTGGGAGTATAGCCATTTCCACAATGTTGATTATTCCTATACATGAGCGAGGGATATATTTCCATTTTCTGATAGCCTCTTCAATCTCCTTTGTCAGAAGACAGTAATTTTCAATGTATAGATATTTTATTTCCTTTGTTAGATTGATTCCTCTCTCTCTCTCTCTCTCTCTCTCTCTCTCTCTCTCTCTCTCTCTGATGCCATTGTGAGGGTTATTGTCTCCCTAACTTCTCACTCAGTGAGTTTCTGTACAGGAATGCTACTGATTTTTGAGTGTTAACTTTGTATCCATCTATGCTGCTGAATTTGGTTATTAAATCTAGAAGTCTTTTGGTGGAGGTTTTGGGGTCTTCTATGTAAAGTATCATGTCATCTGTGAATAATGATAATTTAGCTTCTTTCCTATCTTTATTTCTTTTATTCCTCTTTGACCAATTTATTCATTTATTTATATTTATTTTAAAGAGGGTAAAACAGAACAAAATAGAACAAAGCAGATGAGAAGAAAACAATGTAAGTGACACAGATTTCAAAGCAAGACAACAGGAGACCAACAGTGGCTACCATAATGTTTCTTGTTTTCTTCTAAATAGTTGTCTATATCTTCGCACACAATGAATTCATACAAAACAAAATAGTATAAAACTGATCAAAACAGAACAATGATCAGAAAAGAGTAATGAAGTCATTATAGGCCTTCAAAACCAGACAACAGGAAAATCAACAATGGCTACTGTAATGTCCCTTGTTCACTTTAAAATAGCTGTCTGCACCTTCATGTATGTTGAAATTAAATACTAAAAAACAGAATAAAACCACTCTAAATAAAGAATAAAAGCATTATTGGACTTCACAGCATGATTATAGGAAATCAGCAATGGATACCATAATGTCTCTTTTTCTTCAAAGTAGCTGTTCATTCATCACCCATAATACAATTGATTCTCATAAACAGTGTAGGAGAAGTTCTAGGCATATATAAACCTCTACATATATACCTATCCTTTCTGCATTAGAGGGAAAAACAAAACAACAACCAAAAAAATTACTAGAAAAACAAGAAACAAAAAAGACAAATAAATAACAATAGCAAAGAGCCAAAAAAAATGACCATATAGACCTTCAAAACAAGGTGGTAGGAACATAATTAAGGTTGTTACTTTATGTCATGATCTTCAAAAGTGTTACTCAGATCACCAAACACAAACATGCAAAACTGTTCCAATCCTATGAATGTTAACTGCTTTGTTCCAAGAACTAATAGAATTCATAGCACAATTATCTTAGTTATCTTAAGAGTGTTTATGCAAATTTAGATATTTTTCCTTTTCCCTTCCTTTTTTTTCTCCTTTTCTCTGAGATATTAGTTTTTTCCCCTTTGAGCAGATTCTTACCCTTTCACAGTATTTATTGAGGATTTTGTATCTTATGTATTCTTACCATTTCTTACACTAGGGAGACAATACAGTATTTATACATGTGAGTTTGATTTATTTCACTTATGAGTATGGTCTCAAGTTGCATCCATTTAGCTATAAAAATCTCAGTGTGATCATTCTTTATAGCTGAGTAGAATTTCATTATATAAAAGTACCACATCTTTTTTATCCATTCCTCAGTTTATGGGTATTTAGGTTGTTTCCAAGATCTGGCTATTACAAATTGTGCTACTATAAACATAGGTGTACATATATCACTGTGATACAAAGTTTTCAATTCTTCTAGGAATATGCCCAGAAGTGGAATAGCTAGGTCACATGGGACTTCCAATCCCAGCTTTTTTAGGAACCTCCAGACTGACCTTCACAGTGGTTGCACCAGTCTACACTCCCACCAACAGTGTAGAAGAGTTCCTTTTTCCCCACAGCCTCTCCAGCATTTGTTGTTGGTAGTTTTCTTGATCCTGGCCATTCTTTCTGGAGTGAGATGGAATCTCTGTGGTTTTGATTTGCATTTCTCTAATGACCAATGATGATGAACATTTTTTCATGTATTTATTTGCTTTTTGTATGTCTTTATCTGAGAACTGTGTGTTCATCTCGGATGCCCATTTTTGGATTGTGTCTTTGAATTTCAGGAGTCTGATTTTTTTTCCTTCTTTATATGTTCTAGACAGAAGTCCTTTGTCTGAGGGACACTTGACTAAGAGTTTTTCCCAATTCATGGGTTTCTTTTTACTCTGTTGGAGATTTCTTTTTGACATGCAAAGACTTTTTAGTAAGATGAGATCTCATTTTTTGATTCTAGGAAGTACTTCCCATGCCATTTGATTTTTGTTGATGAATTCTCTGCCTTACCCTTTTATCTTCAAGATTTTTACCTACTTTGTCTTCCAGCAGCTTTAGTGTTTCTGTTTTAATATTTAGATCTTTGATCCATTTAGACTTTAGTTTAGTACATGGTGATAGACACAGGTCTAGTTTTAGTTTTCGGCTTATGGAGAGCCAGTTTTTTCCAACACCATGTATTAAAGGGGCTACCTTTCTTCCAGTGAACGTGTTTGGTTCCTTTATCAAAGATAAAGTGGCTGAGTATGTTTGTAGTTGTGGTCATATCTTCTAATCTATTGAAAACCCAAATAATGAGCTCAGTCATCCAAGTATTGTAGTCCTCTTTCTAGTTTTCCTCACAATCCAAAAAGTTATATTTGTAATCCCATTGAGACATCATTGGAATCCCAGCAAGTTAATTCCAATCTACCACCACCAATGCAACCCACGGTGAGAGTAAAAACACCAACACATATTCCAAGTTAAGGTCAGCCAAGAGGTCCTAAGTCCAATTCTTGTGAGGACATGCAGACAAAGGCCTTGATCCTAGGCCTCTCCCAGGATTTGTTACCTTGTGAAGAAGAGGGGTGGCTCAGGGATGAGTGACAGTGAGGATGGCAGAAATTCCGTGAGTAACTTGAGCTGGCTGGCCAGGTGCAAGATTGGCATCTCTGTAAATTGTAGAGGTAGAAATATGCAAAAGGATCAAGTTACATAATTCAGTTAAGGTAGCAGTGTAATTGTTTTGGGGGGGCTATGGCTTAGGTTTTTGATATGCAAACTCTTGTGCTCTGGGGAGTCATAGTCTCTTATCTTGAGGCTAATATTCAGTTAACATTCCAGGAACTATTTGCTCTAACATCTCTCATGCTCATATCCTGTACATATCTGTATTGTACAGAGAACACAATGGGAGAACGCTATGTGAGGAAACTTGGGACTGTCCGTTGGCTACAGAGATTGCATGTTAGCACCTTGGCTAGCCTTACTTGCAATGCTTAGAACCAATTGAAGAGAGAAGGAAATACCCTAGCCTACTTTTTACATATCAGTATAAGGAAATGAGTCTCCAAATACTCAAAGTCACAGCAATTGTTTTGGATGGAAAGCAAGTCACTGGAGTTGTCTCCTATATAATCCATTCCATTAATCTTCATGTCTGTTTTTATTCCAGCACCATGCTGATTTTATTACAGTAGCTTTGTAGTATAACTTCACGTTAGAGATTGTGATGCCTCCTGTCTTGCCTTAATTGCTTAGAATTGCCTTTGCTATTCTAGGTTTTTCTGGTTTCAGATGACTTTAGGAATAACTTCTTTAGATCTGTGAGGTATGCTAGTGGAATTTTGATTGGAATTGCATTAAATATGTATAGCAATTTTGGGAGAATGGCCATTTTCACAATATTTGTTCTTCCTATACATTTCTTTTTTGCTCTTCCTGTCCATGTCTTTCCATTTTCTGAGATCTCTTCAATCTCTTTTTCAAGGTATTATAATTTTCCTTGAATAGATATTTTACTTCTTTTGTTAGATTCCTAAGTATTTCATTTTTTCGATGCTATTACCAAGGGTGTGGCTTCTCTTATTTCTCTCAGTGAATTTGTTGTTAGTGTATAGGAATGCTATTGATTTTTGAATGTTGACTTTGTATCCAGCTACATTACTGAATTTATTTATTATACCTAGGAGTCTTTCAATGGAGTTTTGGGGGTCTTCTATGTAGAGTATCACGTCATCTGCAAATAATGATAATTTAACTTCTTCTTTTCCTATCCTTATTCCTTTATTTTGCTCTCTTGTCTAATTGCTCTAGATAATATTTCCAGTACTATATTGAATAGGAGTGGTGATAACAGACATCCTTGTCTTGTGCCTGATTTTAGGGTAAAAGTTTTCAGCTTGTGGCCCTTTAATATGATGCTGACTGTTGATTTGTCAATGTTTTTTTTTTAATCATATTGAGGTGAATACCATTTATTCTGATTTTCTGTAGGGTTCTTATCATGAGTGAGTGTTGGACCTTATCAAAAACTTTTTCTACATCTATAGAAATGATTATATGATTCTTATTTTTGTCTCTATTGATATGGTGGGTTACATGTATTGATTTGCATATGTTGAACCATTCCTGCATTCCTGGGATGAATCCCACTTGGTTGTGGTGTATAATCTTCTTGATGATTTGCTGCATTTTGTTTGCCAGTATTTTAGTGAGAATTTTTGCATCTATGTTCATTAGGGAGATTGGCCTGTAGTTCTCTTTTTTGGTTGGGTCTTCCTCTGGTTTAATATTAGAGTAATACTTGCTTCCAGAAATGAGTTAGGGAGAATTACTTCCCTTTCAATTTCATTGAAGAGTTTGAGGAGGGTCAGCATTAAGTCATCTTTGAATTTCTTGTAGAATTGCACAGTGAATCCATCAGGACCTGGGCTATTCTTTGTTGGTAAGGTTTTAATTACATTTTAAATTTCATTAATTGAAATTGTGTTATTCAGCAGTCTTACATCTTCTTGGTTCAGCTTTGGTAATTCATATGTTTCTTGGAATCTGTCCACTTCTTCTGTGTTATCAAACCTATGAAAGTAAAGGTTTTCAAAGTAGGTATTGATGATCTTCTGTATTTCCACAGGGTCCCAACGATTTCGTCCTTTTCATTCCTTAGCACATTAATTTGAATTTTTCTTTCCTTTTTAAAATAAGGTTGACTAGGGGCTTATCAATTTTATTTATTTTTTCAAAGAACCAACTCTTTGATTTATTGATTCTTTGTATTGTTTTCTTAGTCTCTATTTCATTGATGTCTTCTCTGATCTTTGTAATTTCCTCCCTTCTTTTGGCTTTTGGCTTGACTTGCCCTTCTTTTCTTTGATGTTTGAGGTGTAGCATCAGGCTATTCATGTTTTTTCTGTTTTCCTGATGTGGGAATTCACCATAATGAATTTCCCTCTGAGAACTGCTTTCATTGCATCCCACATGTTCCAGTAAGTTGAATTTGTATTTTCATTGCTTGTAGATATTGTTTAATTTCTTCTTTAATTTCCCCCTGTGACCCACTGATTGTTCAGGAGTGTTTTATTTAATTTCCATGTGTTTGTGAAGTTTTTGCAGTTTGTCATTAATTTCTAGTTTCATGGCGCTATGATCTGATAACATGTGTGGCATAATTTCAATTCTTTTGCATTTATTTATGTGGGCTAGTATATGATCTATTTTAGAGAATGTCCCATGTGCTGCTGAGAAGAACAAATATTCTGATGTTGTTCAGTGGAACACTCTGTACATGTCCACTAAATCCATTTGTTCACAAACGTAATTCAGTTCTGTTATTTCTTTGCTGGTTTTCTGTCTAATTGATCTGTTTCTCTGTGTTAATGGGGTGTTAAGATCTCTTGTTATAATTGTATTATTGTTTATTTGATCTTTCACTTCTGTTAATATTTGTTTTGTATAGCTGACTACTCCCAAATTTGGTGCATATATATTTAAAATTGTTATTTCTTCTCTTGAAGTTTTCCCCTAACTAGTATGTGATGACCTTCTTTATTTCTTCTGATCATTCTTGGTTTGAAATTAAACTTGTCTGAAAACAGAATAGCTACCCCTGCTTTTTGGGGGGAGGAGAGTTTCCTATTGTATGAAGTATTGTTTTCCATCCTTTGACTTTCAGTCTATGAATTTCCTTTTGGGTTAGATGGGTTTCTTGTATACAGCATATGGTTGGATTTTTTTTTGATCCATTCTGCCTATTTCTTTTAATTGGTGAATTGAGGCCATTTACAGTAATAGTTATAACTGATATATATTGGCTTATTTTTGTCATGTTATCTTTCTGGTGTTGGTTCTTTATCTTTCCCTTATTTTTAATTTTTGCCTTAGTGGTCTTTTTCTGTTGGTGTTCTTGAAGTTGTAGTTGTTTTTATGTCTATCTAGAATAGCTTTCAGTATTCTTTGCAAGGTTGGTTTGGTGATGATGAAATTCTTCAGCTGTTGTTTGTCATGGAAGTTTCCTATTTTTCCATCCATTTTGAGGGACAGTTTTAAAGAATACATCAGTCTGGGTTGGAAGTCACTTTCCTTTAGGAGTTGAAATACTTCACTCCATGCTCTTCTTGACTTCATTGTTTGTGTTGAGAAGTCTGCTGTTTCTGATAGACTTTCCTGTATAGGTGATCTGTGTCTTCTAACAGCTTTTAATATTCTGTTCCTATGCTGAATTTCTGGGATGTTGATTATTATGTGTCTGGTTGTAGATTTATTTTGGTTAAGGCTATTTGGAGTTGTATATGCTTTACTCATCTGTATCTCAGTTTCCATTCTCATGTTTGAGAAACTTTGTACTATTACTTCCACAAATAGTCTATTGATATCATTTATGTTGCCACTTTTTTTCATTTATATCTATCAATCTTGTTTTTCCTTGCAACATCTTGCAGCTGTTGAATTGTTATTTTCTGATTCTTTATTATTTTTGAAAGGTCTTTGTTGTTCACTAGCTACAATCTTGTCTTTGAGATCTAAAAGTCTATCTTCACTTTCATTGAGGCAGTTTTGCCAACTTTTGATGGAATTTTTGATTTCCTGGATATTTCTTTGAATCTGTTTCATGCATTGTTTGTTTGTTATATTGTTCATTCAAGTTTTCTGTCTTTTGCAGTGTTCCTCTAATTTTTTAACTATGTCTTCTTTAGATGTGTTCAGCATTTGTTTCATTACATTTATCATTTCTTCTTTTACCAGGGAGATTATTTCTGATTTGAGTTCTTTTATAGCTTCCCAAAGTTGTTTCTTCACTTTAGTAGCTATCATTTCAGTAGTTTCAGGTGTATGGCTTACATTTTTATCTATGTCCATATCTCCTAGGCTTGCCTGGAATGGGCTGGAGGTTTGAACATTTTGCTCTTTTGTTCTGTTGTTTTCCTGTATTCCCTTAAGGAAGATGAAGACAATGTCACAGTTGTTTCTTGGGTTGAGAATATCTATCTCTACTGCAGGAAGTTTCCCCAGTTGAGTGGAGGTCATTAATCAGTCCCCAGGTGGTTCCTAGCCACTTGGGGTTACTGGAGCAGCCCAGGTAGGCCCAGAGGGACCTCCCCATGCATCCTCTGATGATGGGAGATGCTTGGTGGTGCCCTACCAGGATCCAAGCGATGTGCTGAGGCTTTCCTGCAGATTGGAGATTGCTGTGTGTATTTTTGGTTTGGAAGGCAGAGCGCAGGTGGCTCCAGGCCACTCCAGGGTTGCTAGGCAGGGATCTAATAGGCCAAGAGGGACCTTCTGGTTGGTTCTCCAGTGATGGCAAATGCTGGGAGGAGCTCTACCAGGCTACAAGTGATACGCCAAGGCTGCACCACTGGATGGAAATCACTGTGCAATTTTGGCTCATAAGGGGGACTGCAGGTGGCTCCGGGCCACTGAGGTTTGGCTGGGTAGGATCCAAATCAGTCTGGCAGGACCTTCTCCTGGGTCCTCTAGTGATGGGGAATGCTGGGCAGGGTTCTACCAGGCTCTGAGTAACATGCCAAGGCTGCATCATGGGATGGACATTGCTGCATGCACTTTTGGCCTGCAAGGCAGAGCCCAGGTGGCTGACTCCAGGCCCCCTTTGACCAATATAAAAATTGGTTATCTGTTTTCATGTTACTGAGTTCTGAATATATTTTACACACAAGGTATGGATATGAGTCTTTTATCCATTATGTGATTTGTAAATATTTTACTTCCAGTCAATAGTTTCTTTTACTTTCTTAAGATGTTTTTGAAAGAGTGGAAGTTCTTGATTCTAATGAAGTCCAATTCATGATGTTTCAATGAATTGTGCTTTGTGTAAGATAACAGTTTATCTCAGTTCACAAAGATCTATACAGTATCAGAATATTACCCTGGACAGATTTAAGTGGAGTTAAATCAAGTAAAAGGGCTGTTGTGTCTTCTTAGAGTTCATTCTATTGCTTACTTCTCTTTACCATGGTGCAAAATAAAGGAGAAACAGCATTGGTCCTGCAGCCCACAATATTGTGAGGATAGAAGTATCACTGAAAGAGCTGTTATGCAACCAGAATGGCCCTCTGACCCCAGCTGCTATTCCATAGGGCTTGTGATAGGCCAGCGTGTCCCCTTGTCACCAGCGGCACATCTGATGCTCTTAAAAAGCAGGGAAAATATGAATAGAAGTTTTTCTAGTGTCTGCCCATGGAGTGGAAAAACCTCTGAAGTAACTGCAATGGAACGCAGTGGGAGCTGATTCTGGGGAACCCAGAGGGGCTGTTTTCAAGGAGACTTGGGGGAGAAGGCATCATGTTTTTCCCTTCTGCCATGTTTTTACATAGAAGACTTTGAGCTAACTTTTGAGTGGTGTGAAATTCAGGTCAGGGTTTATTTTTGTGTATGAACATTCACTTTTTCTAGCATCAAATATGGGAAGATCATCTCTAATAAGCTGTTGTGTACTTTTATTGAAAACCAACTGGTGACACATGTACAGGGGTGTTTCTGGATTCTGGTTTTTCTACTCTGTCTGTGCATAGATCAGTACCACATTGTCTTGATTTTGGAACTTTAGAAGTTAAGGTTAGGTAGTACAAACTAATTCGTATTTTTCAAAAATGATTTTGGTTATTTTAGGCCTTTTGCATTTTCATACAAATTATAAAATTAATTTTTCAATTCTATAAAAATCAGTCTGCTAGAATTTTGACTAGGGTTGCACAGAATCTATTTGGGGAATAATACTATAATAATAATAGTGAGTCCTTCAAACCACAAAGGCAATATAACTCTTTAATTGTTGCCTTTTAAAATTTCTCTCAGCAATATTTATAGCTTGCAATGCACATCATTTTTTGTTAGATTTATCTCTACCTTATATTGTTAACACTACTATAAATGGTATTATGTAAAGTTTCAATTTCCAATTGTTCCAGTAATATAAATATAATTGATTTATGTATCAATCTTGTATTCTACATGTGTCCTTAGGTTACTGGTTAGTTCTACTGTCCTTTTTATATACTTCATAGGATTTTCTGTGCATGGTATCATCTCTGTGGCAAATAAAAATGGGTTTACTTTTTCATTTTCAATCTGGACATTGGTAGAATTTTATACTGGCCTTATTGCATTGGTTACAACTCCAAGAAAATGTTGAATAGCAGTGGCAAGAGTGGAGATCCTTGACTCATGTCTGCTTTTAGGGGGAAATTGTTCAGTCTCTCACCATTGAGCATGTTAGTTATAGTTTATTATAGATATCTTTACCAAGTGGGGTAAGTGTTTTCCTTTTCTTAACTTGCTAAGAGGTTTTTTAAAAGCAGGAATGGATATTGACATTTGTCAAATGATTTTTCTGCATCTATTGAAATGACAATATAGTATTTTTTAGTCTGACGATATGGTAAATTGCACTGATTTAAAAAAATAAGACAATGTGTGTCTCTGGGATAAAAAAAAAATTTAAAATAAATAAGTTATCAAGTTGTAGTTGTATGTAATTTATCTGCCTGCTTAGTTTTTTAGGACTGTTTATTAACTCATAAAAGATTATTTTAGTTACGATTATTCTCAATAAATCTTAACAATTTTTAAATTTTTGAGCAAAAAATATTAAAACACATTAAAGTTATGATAGGAATTAATTTGCCAAAGTTAAATGAATATGTTTAATTTGGTATTTTTAGAAATGAGAAAATATAAGTGTCTACATTTCATAAACTGGTAGACATTTGCAAATATCTAAGTTTTAGTTGAGAACATTTTGTGTGATCCTGTTCTCATTTTTATTTTGTGTGAAAACATGCATTGGAAAGTAGATTTAAATTCCCTTTTTGAAGCATTTCCTCAAAGGAGGTTTAAAGATCACTCTTTTGGATCACCCTGGTAATCTACAAGGAAGTGGATAACAAAAAAATGTTTAAAAAATAATACCACTCACTTGCTACTTCCCCAGAGAGAGGTGTAGTAAATGTTCAAGATCGAATTTCAGTTTAAACTCAGGCCAGGAAATGACTATTCCTACCAAAGGGGACTGACGAGATTCCCCTAGGCCTCATAAAGCAGTGAAGTGGATTGTGCTAAGAAAGTTGCCAAATTGAGAAGGTAGATATTGAACTCTCAAATTGGAGAGACAATCTGTTAGCCATCAGTGGTTTCATTAACCAGTGAATCTGAGGAAGTAAATTGGAAGGAATTTAAGCCTCTGGAAGGCATGAAATAATCAAGGCAATCCTCAAGGTCGTTAGGCAACACAGAAACAACACAGTGTCTTATTTACTTTTCTCTCATTGCTGAGACAAAATACCTGACAACCAAAGTTAAAGGAGGAAAGACTTATTCAGCTCAGTTTGTAGAGATTTCAGATCATAATCAGCTGGCTCTGAGGCAGTGGGGAACAGAGGCAGCAAAAGAGAACAAAATCAACAAGCAAGTCTTAACAGCATTTTTCTGCCTCCTTTATACTCTATACAAATTGCTAGGATTAGTATGGTACCAATGCAATTAGTGGACTGATCCAGCAGTCACCCACCTTTAATCCCAGCATTGAATCACAAATCAATCACAAACTCTGGATTCAGCCATGTCTGAAAAAGGCCCATCTAAAAGTGCATGAGGGTCTGGGGGGACATCTGGACACAACCCATAACAGCTAGTAGTAATTTTTTTTAGTACTTTTATAGTATGTTTCTTGCAATACAGTGGCTAGTGGTGTAGGATTTGGATACAAAGGAAATTACCTATGTCTCCTTCATTTTTTGCTATGAATCACTTATCAGTTTTCTTATTTGTATGATAAGGTGATGTAAATAAAACAACTAGTATATTGCTAAACCCTAATTGTAAAAGGAGAAAGATGCCATTTATAACTTTAATTAGCTTCTAAGAAAGGATTTTGTTCAATGGAAGGGTGCCTTATGCTACTGAAGGCTTAACAGGCTTGTATGTGATCACTGTAGGAGTTGGGGAGTGTTGATTTCTCTGTGCTTAGTAGAAGTAGAATGTGAAATTTCTATGGCAGTCTTGGTAGAAAAGGAGCAGATAAGAAGAAATGAATGGAGGAAGCCAATAATAAGAAAAAAAGGCAGGATGTGGCCAGTGATGAACTCACCTCAGAGTGTACGCAGGAGCACTTTCCATAGCTGTGGGCAGGTGTTTATAGACTTTCCCACAGGCATTTAATAGTGAAACTTTCATTTCCTATAAGTGAACTAGATTTTGGGATTTTTTTCATTTGGAGTGGCAAAAGTAATGCTTAGATTCAAGCTTAGTTCAGACATCAAGGGCTTATAAATCACTGAGTAAAAACTATCTTCTCAAATGATTCCATTTTCTTCCTCAGTATTTTTCTCCCTTCTGCCTAGGAAGTGGTACAAGTTCTATACTGAAGGGAATTTAACTACCATCCAGGTCAGGGGAAGACAACAGGAAGTCCCCAACCATCCTTTACTCATCCATGGCAGCTACTGACTTGCAACTAATTGTCTCAGGCTTCTGGATACATGAACTACTGCATGTGCAGGGATGGTCACTGTCCTCCCAAGGACTCCGATTCATTCACTGGGAGGTACTCTGGATCCTCCTCACTAGGGCACAGTCTCAGATTTCTTCCTCTTCACCGACTTCGATGCCACATCCATTTGTCTCTCCTTTCTAGATCTATATTAACTTTCTACTATCATTCCTTGTTTCACCCTGAGGCCCTTGGTTCAGCTGTCTGGATATCTCTGTCAGGATTTTCATGCCAGAATGGATGCTGAGTTTCTCTATGAAACTTGCATTATTTCCAGTTTTATGCCCTAAGAAGGAAGGCTAAGTCCTTTGTTCCCTTGGGTCCTCTAAAGCCATCCTGATTTTCCATTTGTCTTTCCCACCCAGACCCTGCCACAGAGAAGTAGAAGGGAGGATCCACACACAGGCACAAACTCACTCTTTTTTTATTCCTTTTCTTTGAAGTTCTTCTCCCCAGCCAAGAAAAGTCTTGCATCTTCTTGTGTGGCTAAGAATGGGCTTTGCAATTCCTCCTTTCCATATTGTTGTTTATGGGTAAACTTCATGTATTTTTCCTTCAGGCCCTTGAGGTGGCACTTGATAATTAAAGCTATGTTCCCTTTCAGGTGTTGGGGCCCTCAGCTCAGCCCTCTTGTTGATCCAAGCCTTGTTCACTTTAGGTTCTATCTGACTTCATCTTCATTATAGATTAAAGATATCACAGCTGTCCCAGGAGAAGGAGGAAACACAATGGTAAAACAAAGCATAATTTAGTAATTTTAATTCTAATGTAATTGTAATTAGGTATTTGAACTGATAATTCAACCTTTATCCATTGCCCTAATATGTTTTGAGATTGATCTATGTTGGATGAAGTGGCTCTTCCATGGAGCCTAACAACCATCACGATAATTTATGTTTTCACAAGTATTTTGCTTCAGTTGTTTTGTGTGAAAATAGAGAACAAAACTTGGTTTTATGTGTGAGATGACATACTGCAGGAGAGAGGCAACAATATCTCCATTGGCCCTGGGAATGCTGTATAAACTCCCCACATTCATCTAAAAACCTGCAAAAATTCAGACTTTCATATGGCAGAGACTGTGGACTGAAGCCAATTTTATATCAGAGTGAAGACATCCCTGCTGACATCTGGTTTAAATAGGAAATGCTGAAAAAAATGTTAGCTAATTGTAGTAGTAGAAGTAGAAATTATTGAGGAAGCTTATGCTCTAGTGCTGCTCCACTGGGAAAGAACAACGTTTAACAAGACCAGCACAGGAGACAGCCAGCCCTTCAGCACTGCTGGTTTAGGGTCCCAGGTAAGAAAAACTGAGACTGATACATACCCCCACCTAATACCTAATACCTTATGCAATTCATTATCCATGATAAACAATGGTGGCCTGGAAGATCTTTAAATGGTAATCAACCAAGGTCTGCTTTGTTGACCTTGCAGGCAGAGAATATTTGTGCACATCTGTTTAGATGAGTTGTTATGAGTGAATATCTCTGAGTTGTCTGAAAAAAACATAGGATCAATATAATAGAGTACTCCAAGGAAACACGCCCAATAGATTATATGTAAGAAACAGATTAAATTATTGGTTCACATGATTGTAGGAACTGGCAAATACAGTATCTGGAAAACAGGCCTCCTGCTGGAGTTCTGGCAAGACGGATGCTGCATTTTTGAGTACAAAGGCAATTGGGAGGTAAAATTCCTTTCTGTTCTGGGGACCTTCAGTATTTTTTCTAAAGGCCTTCAGCTGGCCAGATGAGGCCCACACAGAGTAATCTGCTTTACCCGAAGTTTACCAATTTAAATAAAAATAAATACTTCCATAGCAGCAACCAGACTGGTGTTAATCCAATAACGGGGTGCCATAGATAGCCTAGATAAGTTGACACACAAAATGTGCCACTACAGTAAGGGTTTTTGTTTTGTGTTAGAGCAGGAGCATCTGAGTAGGAAAGATCAGCAAGACAAGAACAAGGGGTAGCATAACAGTATTTGTTCACTGTCTGGTTACTCAGACAAGCTTCAGTATCCATAGAAACATGAGTGACTCCAAAGCTCAAGGAGCTTTGTGAGAAATTCTGTGGAGTTTGAGCTCAAACAGACTTGATTAAGGCTGAGACAGAAAAATGTGATCCAAGGTTAGAGAGGCGGTCTCCTCATTTCAGTGAGAAATGCAGCATAGCTCTAGCCCTTTGAAATAGCTAGTCTGGAAGTAACAGAAAACACCTCTCTTGACTTAGATATTTACCTTCTCACTGAAGACCCCAATAGTAACAGCAAAGATTAAGTGTCTTCCAATTGGGATTTTCATATGTTCATACACATACTTGACTATTGAATATATTATTGCATTTTGCAATTATTTTAATTAGAAATATAAAGATACTACTGATATAATTATAGCTATGTAAATAATTATTGATGTAAAAATGTTCAGCTTTTTTTTTGATAGAGTACTTTTTGCACTTAAATCCATCATATATGTGTTGAATTGTGAGGGAAAGAGAAAAACAGAATGTACAAACATACTAGAAATAGATTGGTGAGGCTTATGAATTGTAGTTTAAGTGCATAAGAGTGAAAGGAAAAAATAGATCTTTTGCAAAAGAAAAGCAGACCAAGAGATGGCTTGGGGCGGGATGGGGAAAGAAAAAGAATGAAAAAAGAATTAAGATGTGTTATGTATGTGTGCCAATTTTCCACGAAAAAAAATGTAATCATTATGCACTGAAACTTGTACTAATAAAAGAAATAGAAATTTAAAAAAAGGAAAATTGGAAGCCACAGAACCAGTGACAGTAAAATTGGCACAGTGATCAAGAACAAAACTGAAAATAAATTTGATCTTTTGGCTTCTACTTTGTGCGAGTTCAAGCCCTTCAAAAATGTCTTTGCAGGGTCAGGGATTTAGCTCAGTGGCATAAGTGCCTGACAAGTACGAGGTGAGGTTGTGGGTTTGATTCTTGGTACCAAAAACAAACAAAAATCTTTGCAATGGCAAAACAGTCAATAGTTGCCACCAAATTCAAATGCAAACACAGGTGATTCCCAGCAAGAAGTTAAATTTGGATTAAATTTGTACATCATTTCACCATTTTGAACAAATCATGTTCACTTCTTTCATTTAAAAAAACTATTCTCTCTACCAAAGAAAAAAATTTTCTTGCCGAGCCAGCATTCAAAATTACTCATTATATCCACAAGAAACCTTAATGTAACCCAAGAACAACATTTGTGTCTGTTTATTAAACAACTCATATTGTCCTGGTGACAAAAGCCATACTTGGGCAACTTGTAACACCCAGCTGAATGGAATTGGCATGCTTCTGGTTGTGGAAGGCCCACCTGAGGATTGTTGCCAACTACTGATTCTCCTGGAGAAACCTGTAATGGCTTTCTTGATATGAACTCAGATATTCTCATCATCAGAGGAGCTTGGGACCTCACTGTTGCTGAGGATGGCTGCAGTTCTCTTCAGGGGAGCTCTGGTCTTTCCTTTGAGCATTGCTTCCTGGCTCCAGTGCAGAGCCCTCAGTCTGCTGGCACAGAACCTTCATCCTGCTGGTGCAGACTTTCTGGCCTCTACCACTGACCTTTGGGCCCTCCCACTGCAGATCATTGATACATACTTGCATAAGACATTGTTGTGGGCCACAGACCTCCAACTGGACTCATACAGGACACTGCTATGGACTCTAGGTCTTCAGCTGGACTCATGCAGGATGTCGCTGTGGGATCCAGGCCTTCAGTTGGATTCTTTGCATTTCCAGCCTCTCACAGTAGTCTTTTGCATTTGATTCTTTGGGTATATATTATAAAACAATCCTATAAAGTATGTGTACTGTAATAAATAGTTTTCCTTGAAAACCCTGATTACAACACATACTTATATGCATTTTGCCAATATATTATGACTGACTTTATTCTTGAAAAATGATTACCTCTCAGAATTATCTCTGAATTGAAATTTCAGTAAGTATGCACTTTGTCTCTCAACTATTCAGTATTCAACTTAATTTTTGCTTAAAAATGTATTCATCACCAAAAGTTTTGCTTTGTCTCATGGCACAAAGAAGTCATTGATGATAACCTTTTTATTTGAAATGATTTTTTTAAATATATGTTCTTTATGATCATCAACATGTCATACAAAATTTTTTAAACATGAAATCACCTGTTAACTCACTACCCAGATGTAATTATTTGTATTTATTTTTTTATTTTCTCTCTTTACACACATACATACACACATGCACACATGTTTTGAAACACAGATAATATTGTATACACAGTTTTGCATCCAGGTTTTGGTTTAAAATTTTGTTACAAGCATTTTTAAGCCATTAAGTAGCATTTGAAAAAAAAACTTTAAAGGTTGTGTAGTGTTATTTAATAATTCTTTTAAAAATATTTATTCATAATGTTTTTAACATTCAAAACATGACAGGAAGTCTGGACTAGCCTGGAGCTATAATTCAGGTAATTTCCAGATTGGTAATATTCCTCCGAGGGGTTCATTAGAATACAATTGCTTTCACCAGAGCTTCCTGAGTTTACAAAAGCTTGAGCTCTGCACAGGTGTTTGAATATGTCTGAAGTATTAAAGAGTCCATGATACAGGCTGGATACTATTCGTGCCCACTAATGCACTCAACTCCACCCAAAGTATCAGAGGAATTCATCACAACTGAAAATAGGATCAAACAACAACAAAAAAAATCCTCACATCAGAGTTTGACATCAAAGGGAAAGTGGTGGCTCTGGTTGCAGTGTGCTCACTGCCTTTAGAATCTGTTTCACAGACATACTTGTGGCAACAGTGCATAAGTGGAAAGATTATGAACTCTCAGAAACTGCTGTGGCACCAACACTAAGGGAGCTAACTAACAACCCTTTAACTTTCATTTCACAAAATATCTGTAATGGGCAGATCTTCACCAATACAGTGTGATAGCCACTTTGCAATTTCACAAACACTGAACACAGTATGTTCTCAACACTGTTGGTGACAGTAAACACTGTAAAGTGACAGTGCTATAGAAGCTAAGTCCCACCATAGGACTGGCACTGAATGAAGCTGTTGTAGACTCAGCTTGGATCACCATGATAGGGAAAGAAAAAAACCTTTTATATTCTAGGAGGCTGACATTGTTGGAGAGGAAATAGTCCAAACTCAATATAAATCTGATTTTCTAAGTCAAAAGCTGAGGCACCATTCCAGCTCGACTGAAATCACATGCTGCATATTTCCCACAGCCATAATAGCAGGGGAAAAAGGAACAGTATATTTTAGGTCCTAGTATGTCTCTTGAAACAGATTGGGTCAAAAGATGAGTGGAAACAAGGTGATTTATGCCAGCTCTAAAGGCTGTCTTCCGACCCACTTGGCAAAGCAGCAGAAACCACTAGGATCGGTTTGCATGTTGTAAGGTGTACACACATTGGTTCCCTTTTAAATATGAGGAAGACAAGGACTCTGTCTGAGGATAGAGGTTTAAAATGGTGAAATTTAGGTAATTATATTCATATGACTACCTTTGTAGTCATATATTTAAAAGGTTTGAAATAGTTGGAGATCATAAACTATGTTGCCATAAATGTCTCTAGTGGTCTGACTGGTAAAGTGTAAAAAAAATATAGTGCTTATATGAGTTAGCCTGGGCCGCCATGCCAAAATACCACAGACTGAATGGTTTAAACAACAGAAATTATTTCTCACAGATCTGCAGGCTGGAGAAATTCAAGATCAAGATCTGGCAGGGCTCAGCTTTTGCTAAGAGCTTGGAAATCCTACCTTGCTCTCTGATGTCCCTTTCTTATCCTATTAGGGCACCCACTCTTTTGGATTAGGGGCCCGACCACCCTTATAACCCTATTATTTAAGCTTTATCATCTCCCAGCAGGACCTGTCTCCAAATACAGTCATATTGGGGTTAGGATCTCAACACATAATATCTGTGGGGATGCAAACATTTTAAACTATGAACTTTCCCTTCTCCTGCCAGTGCTACCAAGCTGGAACCAGAGCCACTGCTGCAGTCACAGCACAGGCACCACAGCATCTGGAGTTACAGTGAAGGATGAAGTCATCAAAGTTTTTAATAATACAAAAGTAAGGAAATCTCCTACACACAAGGAGAGTTAAAAACTGAAAGAAAGCAGTTCTGTTGAAGCAAGGACAAAAGATAAGTAATTGTAGAGGAAGCAAAGTAGACATTGCTGGGGGACACTGGTGATACTGTACAGGATGCCCACACATCTTTTGTGAGGTCACTACCACTGAAGGCATGCTGATATGCTTTGTACAATGCCCCAAATGGAACAAAAGCAACAACAACAACAAAAAATCCAAGACAGAAGGCCTAGAAGTTATTCTCTGGCCTCCTGAAAGTGCACTTTAAAAAAGAAAGTTGATGCTAACCCTAAAGACACCATTAAAAAGAAATTTACAGGTATTAAACACAAGTGGTAAATAAATAGCTTGAATGACATTAAGAACCACTCAACACTTGGAGAGAAATTGGAAGGTAATGTAGTAGTTTCTTTTCTTTTTTAAAAAAATTTTCTTTAAAAAGGAAAACAGCAAAACAGAAAAAGGGGTAGAAACAATACAGAATTTCAGAAAAAAAATAAACAGTAATAAATCACTAGTTGATAAATTACATATTGTCTTCTTAGACATAGTTGTTCAAGTTACAAAATTAAAGCATATAGAGTGGACATTCAAATAGTGAGTCTGCAAAGAAGTTCAATGATCCAATAACAACTTAGCAACATGGTTATCAATCATACACACTTAAACATAAATGCAATTATATCCTTTAGAGCACTTTCTGTTCCTCCTTTTAATGTAGTAGTTTCATTTGAAGGGAAACCATTATAAAATGACAGTTGAGTGCCATCCGGGTTCTCCAGCTCAATCCCTTGGAATAATATGAGGTTTTGTTTTTTCCATTTCCACTAGACCCTTTGATCATAACAAATGAAGGAGATACCATTCATTTAGGTAGATTATCGGTCATTTCCATTAAACTGTTTAACATGGTACTTTTATGTACAATCAAAAGAATGCCTTTCAAAATAACTGTTTACATGCTTCCCTTGTTGCAAGCACTAGAATGAATGTGATTGTCAATGTGAATAGCTCAAAATACTATAGAGAATAAGCTAATTGCAAGCCTTGAAAATACTGGCCACTGGACAGATGGTAAGATAGTTGTACTCGTTTGCAGGTTTGTGAGGCTTTCAAGCATTCATATATCTCACTTGCCAGTCATGATGGCAATTTCTGTACAAAAGAGGCTTAATTGGAGCATTGCTTTGCTAGCCTCCCTAGCCTCACAAAAATGGCCACAGTGCAATTTTAAAAATATGGCTTACAAAAAAACAAAAACTAAGGACTTAATACAAGCAATTTCTTGTTTATGAAATTAACGGAAGAGAAAGAAGGAGGTGGTATTTAAGAAGAGATAGAAGACGAGGAGGAGGAGGAGGAAAGGGTGAAAGAGTAGAAGAAGAAAGTTTAATAACGAGAGGTGCCATAAAATGGATCATCCTGTGTACACAACACTTACTAAAACATCACTGTTTCACAGAGGGAAATGTCCTATGGTGAGTATTTGCATAGGACACAAAGATTTCTGTATTGTGGCTTATTTTGAGAGGTCCATATATATTTTTGTTCATTCTTATCACCAATATCCAGATTTTTCTCTCCAAAATCTTTGAAATACAAACAAAACGCTGGTCACACATCCTAAATTGATAATGATCTGTACATGAGGCCATCTGACCTGCTAGGCATGTGGAATTTGTGGAAAGACTGCATGCAGTTCTGCCCACTAGGAGACTTACCATCCCCATTGTTCTTCATGGCCACTACAGAGCAGAGTTGCAATGCTATCACAATCCACTTCTGCCTAGTGAGAGGATATTGTGCAGAACCATTTTAGACCAGGTGGAATTTTTCTTCATTTGTGAATGAAGTGCATTAATGTCCACAGTATGGATGGGTGCAGCAAACTGACACCATGAGAGGACTGTGAGAGGGGTGGCAGTCTGAACTAGCTCAAGCAGCTCACTCGGACCTTCAGGCTTTGTTCCTGTACAATCCTTAGATCTCATGTTCTGATATTGGAATACTGCTGGATAGAGCTAACTTTATGATGGGATAGACCAGGCATTATTTAATTCACGATCATTCTCTGCATCTTTTTTAACATGAGTACAAAGGTCTCATGTGCAGTAGGATGGTGACTATTTTTTTAAAAAACATTTGTCAAGGATGCAGAAAATCAGAAGCTTTGGGTTCTATTGGTCAAACATAGAATGGTACAACTACCATAGAAAACAATATGAAAGCTCCTCAAAAAACAACAGAATTGGGCCAGGGATTTAGCTCAATGGCACAAGCACCTGCCTGGAGAGTGTGAGTTCAATTCCCAGTACCAAAAACCCCCCCAAAACCAAAAAACAGAATTACCATGTGACTCAGCAGTTCCATTATTGGGTATATATATCTAGAAACATTAACAACAGTGTCTCAATGAGATATTTACAATCCTATATTTATATCAGCATTGTTCATACTAGCCAAAAGTTGCCCCAACCTAGATGTCTAATGATGGATGAATGGATAAATAAACATGGTATGTACATACAATGGAATATTACACTGCCTTAAAAAGGAAAGAAATTCTGACACATGTTACAACATGGATGAACCTTGAGGACATTATGCTGTACAAAATAAGCCAGTCACAAAACATCAAATGCATAATCCCACCATAATTATATGAGCTACCTAAAGTACACGTTTATAAAAAGAAGTAGAAATAGAAAGAAAAAGCAGAAAGAAAAGTAGAGGCTGGAGGGTAGAAAATCTGGAGTTACTGTTTCATGGGCACAGTGTTTCAATTTGCAGGAAAGTTCTGGAGATGGGTAGTGATGATGATTACACAACAATGAAAGTGTACTTAATATCTCTGAGTTGAATCCTCAAAATAGCTAAGATGATACATTTTGTTATGTATATCTTACTACAATTAAAAATGAAAAAAATAGAAATTAGTGAAAAGGCACTTATAGGGCAGATGGTGGACCATGCCAGTAACCAGCTGTGTTACCAACTGGGGGGTGCCAGAAGCTCCACACCACAACCCCTCTATAGATATCCTGAGTGTGTCTGAATCCACTGGTGTCAAAGGACCACTCTGGAAGAATGGTATTCACTATAACACAAAGCTGGTGGAGAGGCTTTTCCCAGGCTGGACCTGATGCAGAGCTGGAAGCCCCTGTTGACAGCCAGTGAGAAGTTATGGCAGGGGGTGGTCGGAGCTTGTCTTTCACGTGAGAGAGGCTCTTTCAATGTGTCCCAGACTGCTGTAGATTCCTACATCATTCATGGAGATATCAGGATCCCAGAGTTTTCTGGAATGTATCTTCTACTTTCTGGTATGTTTGCCTTACTTGAGCATCTATAGCTTTCTGTTCACCAGATGTAACCAGCAATAATTGTGTGTTGCTGTCCTCAGTGCTGGAGACCAGTTTGGTAACCTTGATAGTGCACTGATCAAAGTCCCCATGGATGACTTATTTTGGAAGAATGGCATTCTTCTGGGAATGCTAAAGTGAATTTTGAAGTGAACCTCAAAGGATTTGGTGGAAGCCAGCAGTATAAGCAAAGACATAGTGATAAGCAAATGTGAGAGGTAAAGAAGTGACTGGTTGACTAATTAATGCCTGTAAGAAATACTGATTATCCAGAAAATACTAGCGACTGGCCTGAGTTTATAAAAGAGTTTATAAAAGCAGCATGATGAGCCTGGATCTTAAATGACAGAATAAAGAAATAATATGGAATGCAACTGCATACAACTTACAGATTTTTAAGCTCATCAGTAATATAGTTTTTCTATGAAGATTAATCTGACAGCAGAAGCTAATATCCCATCCAGCAAGAGGATCTGAAATGGAGTGATGATAGTTAAAAAAGAAAAGGATATGAGGAAAAAATGTTGTGGAGGAAGAATCTACATCTGTCCTCATATAGGAGCCAGTAAGAGACATAAGCAACTTCAAGTCTGTGTGCTTGAGTGACCAAAATCAGCAAAAAAAAGTAATTAAGCCAAGAGGCAGATTTGGTACAAAGTAGAAAATGATAATATGAGCTGATATTATTTGGCTGGAACACCTTGACAGCAGGGACTGTGGTCATTTATGTTTACACTTTTATCCACAGTGCTTGGCATAAGATAAACACTCAGCAAATATTTGTCACAAAGTACATTATATATTTGATCTCATTGAATTGTCACATCTACCCTAGGAAGGTATAATTATCCTGTTCTTGCTATTGATTCTATTTTTTTTTGTTTTGAACTGCTTCAGATACACAAAAATAAAGAATATTATAATGAACACACACATATCATCATTCAGCTTGAGAAACAAAACATTACAATATTATCTGTCTTCATCCATTCAGGATTCAATAACTATGTATTTGGTTACTGAGTGGCTTATAAACAACATAAATTGATTTTCCCTGAGTTATGGAGAATAGGAAGTTCAAGGTCAAGGTACTGGCTAATTCATTGTCTGTGAAGTCCTGCTTCCTGGTTCAAGCTGGCTGTCTTGTCCTATATCCCCATGGTGGGAGGAGTGAGAGGGTATCATGGCCCCTAATCCTATTCATAGAAAAACCATATTACTGATTAAACCTATTAAGAATCTTAAAGGACTCTCCTCACAAGGGTCCCACCTCCTAATCCTATTGCCATAAGAGGCAGGTAGGATTTTGATATATGCACTTTGGGGAAATACAAACATTAAAACCATAGCATTATTAATATCCCATTTTATAGGTAAAAAGCCTGAAAGTGAAAATAATTAGATAACCTCATATACATCACTGCTAATTCATAAAGAACCTGTGATTTGATTATAGACCTGTCCGCCTCCAAAGTCCATGTTCTTGGCTACACCTGATTGTGATGTGTATGACTTCTGGGACATACAAGTGTTAGTACTTACCAGATTGATGGAAATATGCATTGTAAGGAAAGAACTGAGGAGTGGAAATGTCACTATGGGAATTACTTGTATCAAAGCAATGCTCTCAGGGAGGCAGTAGAAACAACATAAGCAACAGTAAGTAGCCTGAGCATTTAGATTTGGGCTTGAGCAGTGAGTATTCCTAGATGGAGAACAAAACAAAGGAGACTGTTTTAAAATGCTGCCATTCACACAGTAAGCGCTCTTTTTGGCTGCTGTGTAGTTTCTTGTTTAGGTTCTGATTTTGGCAAAATGGCAGAGCTGTTATAATCCACTGAACGTTTTTTTCTCTTAAGTCTTTGGTACAGGGAAAGCCAAAGAATACTTCAGTATTTTTTCATCAAGTTAATAAAAATCCTACAGATAAGGATGTGCTTTTTTCTTTTCAACTAGACAGAACCCAAGCGCATCTCTGACCCTGTCATATTGGTATCTAAGACATATCTGGCAGAGGCTGGGCTGTGTTGGAAACTTGTGCCCTCTCCTCACATAACACAGAGTTTCATAGTGCTGGCTAGGATTTCATTGAGTTTGTAATCATTAGCCATACTAGCCCCTGAGGAAACACTTCTTGGCTTCACTGCTAGATCAGAAGTTCGAGTTGCCTAGGGAGAAATGTAAGTAATGCGGAAAAAGCCTTGCAAGCCTTTGATAAGTTTCCAAAACTCTTCAGGCCTCTAAAGATCACCGTATTTTGGGAAAGTTCCCACTTAGTATCAAGTTTTTATTTAGAAGTTCCTCTAATAATACCATTTGCAACTGGAATATCTATGTGATGAAACTTTCTTAAGATGTTCTCTAGAAGATGTATATAATGTACAATAAAGCAGTTTAGGACTTGCATATGGCAAGTGTTTTTAGAGCTCTTTAAAGATACTGTCAATCCCTTTAAAAAATCAGAAACACAAAAGGTAGAGAAAATATATTATTTTGACTCTCAAATTCCTCTTTTTATAAAGTCAGTACACGCTAGACAAGGCAGGAATAAAGAAGTAAACTTGAAATCAGTGGATTCAAGCAACAACTTTCTCTTACCACTTATGAGAGTCCGCTGTGGCTCTTCTAATAATGCCTCAGGGATACAGGAGTCTATTTCTCATCTCATTTGGGCCAAATGCTGTGTAATTCTGGTCACAGCGACTTATCTTCAGAGCAACTTCACTCTCCCTGTTTTCTTTTTAATCTCTACATGTGAATCCCAGATCATCAAGCTAGAGGAAGTGAAAGAGGAATAAAAGGCTAGAAAAAAAAAACCTGAACAGATAGTATTCCAAGAATTATGCCTGCCTCAATGAAATTTTAGGTATGACGCAACATTGTAAACTTAGAGCTGCAAGAATAAAATGTAGAGGACATTTCTTTCCTTTGGCTTTTCCCACTGGCCTAATGGTACCTCATAGTGTATATGCTCTTTCCATAGCTTCCAGTTCAGTCAGGGTGAGGGAAAGATGGCAAATGAACGCCAACACGGTGCCAAGGTAAAAGTCTCTTTTGCAACACATTGGTTCCAGCAGTGAGTCACAGCAGTTGAGTCACAGGTCTATGTGAGATGCCTGCTTTAATAACACACCTGTAGGGTGCGAACACTGTTGCTATTATTCCCACTCTTATCCCAAATGCCAGGCCAGCCGAGAGCCTGGACCAAACTGCAGACAGAGCCCACTGGGCCATGCTACACCCAGAGTGCCAGCAGCTGTTCTCTGCCCCAAGATGAGGCCCCGAGGGTGCCAGTAAGGGTGGGGAGCAGCACAGTCTCTGCTGCTCCTCCAAGAGCCACATCCAACACAAGGGCCTCGCTGTTCCCCAAGACACAGCGGTCCCGCTATGTTGCCCACGTCGTAAGCCCAGGAGCTCAAGACTCAAGTGATCCTCCCGCCTCAACCTCCTGAGTAGCTGGGAAAATTGGCATGGGGCTTTCGGGTGCTTTTCTTGAAAGCAAGCCTGGGCGACCACAGCCAGAGTACAGTGGAGGTACCGGTGGGCCCGGCACGTGGGCGGAGGCGCCAGCCGTTACGGGTTGCGCAGGCGCCCCACGTCCCCAACCGGGCCTGGCGCGCGCGGCGCACCTGGGGGCGGAGCCAAGGCCGCGGCCCGGCGTCCGCGCGAAGCCCCCTCCCCGCCCGCGCGCCGCGCTGCACGCGCGCGCAGGTGCGTGAGGCCGCGCCCGCCCGGGCCCTGCAGACGCCGGCCGCCATGGAGCACATCCGCACGCCCAAGGTTGGTGGCTCGGCACGGGCGGAGGGCGCTCGGAGGCAGGGGGAGGATGCTGAGCGCGCGGAAGGCGCGGCTTCCCCGCCGGGAGCCGGCAGCCTGGATCGCCGGGAGGGCGGAGCGGGCGGCGCCGAGCATCTGCCTGCGCGCGGGAGGCCGGGCTTCCCTTGCGCTCCTGGGCCCGCGTCCGCGGCCCCGGATCACACCTCGTGCCCTTAGAGGTGTGCAGTGGACCAGGGGAGGGCGAGGGGGAATTGCGTTGTCGGCTGAGTAACAAGCAGCTGATAAGCGTTTCCTTCTGGCTTGGCGTTAGGCTTTTTTATTTTTATTTTATTTTTTACTTTAATTTTTGAGCGATTGGGAGGGAGACGGGCCTTTCAGTGTGAGTTTTACACCGAAGGGTCAAATGCACTTGGAAGCTATTGAAGCTCAGACTGGCCAGCTCGCCCTTACCTTTCTCCATGCTCCGGCTTGCAACCACGAGGGACCTGCCTCAAAGTCCATCATCAGTGTTCGCTGGGGGTCTTTGATGATGGGGTGTCTTTTTTACCTTTTCCAGTGTGTTCTTTGGGGAGGATGCGGGTTATACATTCATCAGCTGATGTGTTTTAAATAACATCAGCTTTTACTACTCAACAAAAGTGACTTGTTCCTGCTCATCCGGTAAAACAGCACCGAAAATATTGGCCGTTGTAACCAAACCTTCCTCCTTGTAATTGTACCGGAAATATAATTTAGAATGAAAACAGTGATCATCATTTATGTCTGGCGAACACCGTAAATTAGTGAAAGAACGCATTTTAAAATCCTGTTTGTGCTCGTTCTGATACCACCACAGCTGTACCCGTTTCCAGGATAATTTTGTATTCAAAATCTAGGCTCCTAACCAACTTAGGTCATAGTTGTATCTGAGTGGACAAAGTTCGATGGGGCCAGGGATACCACTCATTTTATGAGAAGAAAAAGGCAATTGTTATGTTTTATGCCTAGCAAAAAGAATTTATCCCAAATACTGGACTAGTTCCTGAGTACCACTTTAGAAAAACCCCTTTAAAATTATGTCAGTAGAAGAGTAAATCTTTTACTTTACTAGAGAATGTCAATTCCAACAGTAAATTTAAATTGTATTGATTTTTCACAGTGGAATTAAATAGCTGCTTCACAGTCAGGAAATTGTAAACTTAGAAGTCAGAGCCATAAACCGCAAAGTAGGTGGCTCAAAGCTTTCAGGGTTTAAGGATACTAAATAATTTATTCCAGAGTGATGAATTTAACTCATGGCCACCCTCTGCCCTTGCCAAGGGCATCGTTTCTACTTTCATGATAAAGATGGCCCTTTATAGACATTACATCTGACTTGAATGTTAATAACAAGAATGGTGGGTGAAATAGTCCTGGATGTCATTTTCTTGTGGCGCTTGGATTTAGGGAGTAGATGTATTCCAGCCTATATTCCATCTCACCCTGGACTAAACCTATGTGTAAATCTTAGCAACAAACAATGTTCTGTTTTTGTTTGTTTGTTTTTTTGGTGCTGGTGCTAAATAGGTGCTGTGCCACTGGTATCACTTGCCCTCCCATTTATTCTTAAAAATTGGTTTCCATCAACACTTTATTACCTGTATAATACTTGAAATCACAAATCCCTTCTATCCAGAAATGAGAAAAAATTGGTGGGAGAAAGGGAGATGGAGACTTGTCTGAAGTGTCATTGAACTAAGGGACATTTAACATTTAAGATAAGGAAAAAATCACAGGTTGGATGAGATTCATTTATTCATTCCATTCTTCTAGAATTTGACCAGGCACAAAGTAGCCAGAACTCACAACCTGGAAGGGTTATAAAAAAGTCACTGTGCGATAGAAGTAAGGTACAAGGTACAGTGGGTGGAGAGGGGGAAAATGAACAGAAGATAAGGATGCTGGGGAGTCTCCTTCTACAAGAGTTAATATGAATCAGAGGGCCGGGAACATTTGAGATAGCCATCATGTAGCTGTGTAAATATGTATTGTTACAAATTACAACCTCAGAGAAGCTGAAAATGATAACAGTGATAAAAATCAATGATTCTTTGAGGTTAAATCTTTTTTAAAATTCTTAAGTCAAAAATTGATTTTCATCTAAATGCAGAGAAAATCAGACTACCTTCAGGGCTATACATTGTAAAATGTATAGTTTCAAATGGTGATAGTCATCTTTATTATTTGCTTCCTTTATATTGTGGGGGAACAGAATAGACGGATTTCCTTGGACCTCATGGTTTCGTGCATTGGGTTTGTAAGGAGGATATACAGTTTGTTTATCTGACCCATGGTAAATATGGGGGTAAATATGATTTTAGGAGAAAAATATATGCACATATAATGTATCTTTGTTTTCCTGTTACAATTTAGGTTATTCACAGACTCTTAGAAAACTGGAATAGCTGTAATAGCATCTATGCTTGCTTTAGTCTTTAGGATGCAGTGTTAGGAGATGCATGCACATGAATAATTTGGAGTGCTTTTTGCACCTATCTCTTTCCACATGTGTGTGCTTGCACATGCACACAGGGAGGGGTCATAACTGATCCCTTCTAGAGCACATGCTCAGCAGGGTGCTTCTCTCCCAGAATGATTTCTAGAGGGAAACCTGTTTCTGGGGCAGGCTAGTTTGTGGTAGGCTGGAGTGAGGACAGCAAATGCTCCCTATACTCATCACAGTGAATTTTTAGGTTTCTGTTTCACTGTGTGGATTGCTTTACCACTCTGAAAGCTTGCTGGGAAGAAATTGCTTTGTCAGAGGCTCAGGAATAATTTGAGTTGAAGAACTAATTATTATTATTTTTATTTTAAAGAGGATAAAACAGTAAAACTAATCAAAATAAACCAGTGTAAGAGATGCAGAACTTCAAAATATTATGAAGTTGACAATAGTTACCATAATGCTTCTTGATGTCTTCAAAATAGCTGCAGATAACTTTGGACATAGTAAAAATCAAACTGAACAGATTAGAATAGAAACAATAAAAACAAAACTAAGAGTGCAATACAGGACTTCAAAACAAGCCAACAGTAAATCCAAAATTGCTACCTTAATATTTGTTATCTTTGAAGTAGCTGCTTCTGTCATTGGATTTGACATAAGCAAAAGAAAAGAGAATAAAACCCAACCCAACAAAACAATGGAAATGATATAGGACTTCCAAAACAAGACCATAGGGAATCAACAATGGCTGCAACCCTCAGAATGAGATTCCTCCCCTAGATGTCACACTGCATACCGCTATCCTCTGAACCTATGATCAGCTTACTGGCCCTAGACCTGCAGTGTTGATGAAATGCCAAAGCACCATAGGCATCCAGTTGCATTTCACCTCCATAAGTGTTACCACAGCCTGTGTCTTTGGATAATTCAGTGACTTATGGTGGGGGTGGGGTGGGTTGGTACTACTTGTTTGCCAGCCTGAGTGCCAGAGGGTGCTGGAGTCTGACTGTTCCCAGTTGGGTGGCAGCCTGCACATGGCTCTGATTCCCAAACTGGGCTTGCCTCCTAATGTGGCCTTCTCTCTACCCTCGGTCCACAAATGGCTGAAGAACTAATCATATAAAAAGACTTCAGAATGCCTAAAAGTAGCTTGAAGTTTTTGTAGGATTTGTTTTGGTTCTGGGCTATGTTAATGTGTCTGAGATCCTGGCCAGGTAATCTCTATTTTTTGTGGAGAGCATTTTCCCTTGCATGTGTGGATTGGAGTTTAAAGTGGAACTCGTGATATTCTCCAAAACAAACCTTAAAAATGTCTACGCTTCCTTGCTGCCTCCACTCCCTAGGCTGAGCCATTATTCTAAGAGCCTTTTAACTGATCTCCTAATTTGTTGTTTTGCTCTTCAAGCCTTTTTTCACTGAAAAACCTAAGTGATGTTTTAGGATACAAATTGATCCTTTTCCTTCTCTACTAAAATTCTTGAGTGGCTTATTGTACCCAAGATCTAAAGTAAGAATTCACATAGGCCCTGTATAGACCTAGCCTCATTTTGTGACCATTTTCTTATTACTCACTGTCCTCTAATCACTCTGTCTTTGGTGAGTGGCTCAGATTTGACAGCGCTCCTTCACCACCACAGGACATTTGCACTTTACCTGGTTAAATATCTCATCTTTCTAGTCTCAGAGTGAGATTTCCTCTGAGAGGCTGTATCAGATTCTCTTATCTCAATCAGACCTGCCTGTTACAGTTTATCTTGTCACTTTTGTTTTCTTTTATTCTCATTATGATTATTGTATTTATTTGAGTGTTATTTGTTTAATGTCAAGCTCCTGTTCTTAACTGGAATCCCTGTGAGGATAGGGATTATTTTGTATTCACCTCTGTATCCACAGTACCTAGCCCAGTGCTGGTACCAAGTAAGTATGTATGTAGTAAATGAATTAATAATTGAAAGAATGAATAATTTTTAATTGCAGTACTTCACTTTATAGAATGTGTGTTAGCAATCCACTCTTCATGTGCATTGTACCTGGAACTTAACAGAACTATGAAGCTTCTAACAGTATTAAATATTTGTGGATATCAAAATGTCTTACATAGTGTGATTTGTGCCTATTAAGTATTTTATGATTATACTCATTGATAAAATTCAAACAACATAAAATTGACCATTTTTATTTTAGAACATACAATTTAGTGGTTTTAATACATTTAGAGTGTTGCATATACATCATCACCATCTAGCTAGAAAACACTTCCATATCTCCAAAAAGAACCTGGAATCCATTAATAGCTTTAAATTAGAATATCTTAATAATGTTTTGAATATTATTTCATTGAATTTAAACTGTTGCTTAATCCTTTGCTCGGTTTTGGATCTGATAGACATCTTTCATTTTTCTAGGTTTGTTACCTTTCACTATTTAATGAGCTTGTCTTCTATGACTTTACCCCTTATCTCATCTGAGAAAGAAATAGGGCAGTTGTGGCAAACCTGTGGCACATGAGCCAAAGTGGGCACCCAGCGCCCTCTCTGTTGGCCAGAGAACCAAATCCCCAGCCAAGGTTTGACAAATTATCAGTGTGCATGCAACAACAAAGATCACATTAATTGTGCACAAGCATGCCAAATGCAAATTTTTTGCCTTTCAATAAAAAGCTGTTTATATCATTGAAAGCTTGTTATTGTGTTTTTTTCTTTTAAGACAAAAGATGATATTGTATAAGTTTTTTATAAACTAAAACCTTGAAATTCAGGTGTAATTACACTGTTGACACTTTGTGATAAGTAAGTAGGTTTTAGTTTGGGCACTCAGTCTCTAGTAGGTTCACCATTACTGAAAAAGAGGATGGGAATTCTTAGTGACTTAAGCCACTTGCTCTCCTCAGGATCTTGATCCTGATAGCAGGTTTACTAGTTCTCTGAGTTTGGTGTCATTACCGGTTGATAAATCCTCTGTCACCATCCAAACAGCTCATTAGAGAAAAAAAAAAAAAAAGAAGTACAGTGTTCTGAAATGATCACTGGGTGAACCCAAGATGCTCCTGCTCATTGGTATTTTCCTTTTTAGGTTTATGCAAAGTTCCACTAAAAAACTCATTTTATGATCTTGACTAGAGTTAATATCAGTCTCACCATCTTAATCTGTATCCTCCATTTGAAAACAGTGGTCTCTTTTGCAAGTTCTCTCTGTGAGGGAGAAATATAATGTAGCCAGAAGATTTGCTTTTCCTGTCACTCCATCATTGTACCATCAGCAGTAAGGGTTATTTCTTCTTTCTTCTTCATTTAGCAGACAATAATTTTCAAGTTGTAATGATAATAGAGAGTTCATATGGAAATTAAGTGTTAATATCTAAGTACATTTTTTCTTTGTGTGCATCAACTTAGTTTTCTTAGAAGTTTAGGATTACCCAGTTCAGTTTTGTAGTTTTCTTCTTTTAGTGTCTTTGGTAAGTAATTTTTTTTTTTTATTTTTCTGATAGCAGGAATTGAACTCATGGCCTTATGCTTAGCCAGTACTTGTGCCACTTGTGCCCAGCCCCTCTTTTAATGTCTTTGAAAACATACAGAAGACTGTGGCTTAAAAGTTCTGTGGAGATACCATTATAACATTAATCATTTCCATTTTAAAGCTATTATAATCATGATAACTTATTATCTATATGCATGACTTCTTATTTAGGATAGAGCCATACACAGAGTTACTGTGTCAAAGAAGATGAACACTTTTATAGTTATGGTACACTGCCAAATGTTTCTCCAAAAATTTTTTGCATTTGAAATTTTCAGAAACAGGACATCAAGTATCTTTCTTAAACCTTTGCTTTATTATTGAAAAAAAACCATATTAATTTAAAGAGGAAAATAACTCTTCATTCTTTAATTGTTTTGATTAGAAGTAAGGCTGAAGCTATTTCAAGCATATTTATTGACTGTATTATTTTCTAAATTATCCATATTTTCCATCGTTGATTGACAGTTTTAGTTTATGTATTTGTATATATCTTTAATAACAGCTTTATTGAAATATAATTCACATCTACTAGTCACCCTCTTAAGATATACAATTTTGTGTTGTTTATGTATGTTCATAGGATTGTACAACCCCATAATTACCTAATTCCTGAGCATTTTATCACCTCAAAGAAGAAACCACATACTCATTGGTAGTCACACCCCATTTCTCCTTCTTCCACTGCTGGCAACCATTAATGTGTTCTGTCCCTAACATAGTTGCTTTTGTAGGAATTTCATAGAAATAGGATGACAAAATCTGTTGCTTTCTTTTTTATTTCACGGTATTTTCTGAATTTTTCCTCCAGTGTAACATGTATCAGTATTTCGTCCCATTTTATCAATTCTAAGACTGTATCACATTTTGTTACACATTTATCAATTGAAAGACAACAAATTTTGGTTATTATTGCTGTTTTGAATTTTGTGTATACTTGTAAGTCTGTGGAATTGATGAATCATAGAGATACTAGGTTTAACATTTGAAGGAACTGCTAGATTGTTTTCTGTAGTGACTGCATCAATTTTAAACCTTCCCAAGAATGCGTAAATATTTCAAGTTTTCAGTATCCTCACTTACCACTTGTTAGTATCTCTCTTTCTTGTTTTAGCCATCTTAGTGGGTGTGAAGTGGTATCTCAGCTGTGGCTTTCATTTGTGTATCCCTGGTGACTAATGATGTATATCTGCTTTGGAGGAATGTTGATTCATCCTTTGTTCAATAGGATTATTCATGTTTTGAAATACTGAGTTGTAAAAATTCTTCGTATATTTTGGATATAAGTCCCTAATCAGATGCATGCTTTGCAGATGTATTGTCTCACTCTGTAGGTTCTTCTTTCACTGCTTTGATGTCCTTTAATGCATGAAAGTTGTTAATTTTGAGGAATTATAGCTTATATTTTTCCTTTGGCACTTGGTCTTTTAGTGTGATAGCTAGTATACTTTAAAAAAACCTTTTCTGACTGCAAAAGTCAGAATTACAGAAGATTTATTTCAAAACACAGAAATAAAAAGTCATAATAATATCCAGAAAACCTACTGCTGTGTATTTATTATTGGCCTTTTTCTTTTCTTATAAATAGAAATACAATTTAAAATTGTTTCCATTTTCTCTGTGTGTGTGTGTGTGTGTGTGTAATTTGGGGGGGACTTTTTTTACATTTCACAGTGTATCACATTTTTTCTCATTTTAATAAACATAGTTCTGAAAAGTAATTTTTTCCCTGTCATATAGACTCACATTCTGTGTCTGCATTGTAAGTTTTTAGTGTCAGGAGGCGATTCTCCATGAGTTATTTGCAGTTTTGTACTTTTATTCTGAACTGTCTTTTAAAGGATCTTTTTATAGTGAACAGCTTGGGAAGAAAAAAATAATTTCTCTCTTAGTAGCAGAGGACTAATTTGATTGCTGTCCCGCAGAATATTTTCCTCAGATTTGCTAATAGCCTACTTATGTGATTGGTGTTTTTAAATTGTAGACTCAAAAGTTCCAGTCTGTCGCACAGCTCCAGTCTGTACAGAATCTATATGGGCTGGTACATATTCTTCCTTGATTTGGTGGAGAGGCAGCCCGTGGAGCTAATGTGAACTGGTGTTTGTAAAAATAACATCCTTTGGGGTTTTTTTGTTGTTGTTTTGTTTTTGTTTTTGGTACCGAGAATCAAACGCAGGATCTTGCACTTAGCTGCCCGTTAAGGCAGGATAAGGCAGGTGCTATATCCCTGGCCTTTTTGGTGTCCTTTGTTTCTGTCCCAAAATCGTGTCTTCTGCAGCATCCCTGAAACTGGGAGTCTCTTTGTCAGGTAGTAATTACGATAAAAATCTCAAAATATCTTACAGTTCATTAAAGTTTGTCCTGTAGTATTCAATATCTAATTTCTCTACAACTTTATATGACTATAATAAATGACTGTTAAACTTCACTGTATATTAAATCATTGTGTAGATCTCTACATTGTCTCATTAAATTTCTGACTGGATTTTTGTTTTATTTCTCTGTATGTTTCAAAGATTTTTGATGCATATTGCTGTATTTTCCTTCTAGAATTGTGTCTTCTAGTAGAGTAGAGAAACTTTCTAAAAAGTTTTTGTGAGTAGTATGTTAATATAATTTTCTCATTGTAAGTCTCAGATTAGTGGTAATATTAAGCATATTTTATGTGATTATTTATCAATGTCAATAGTCCTGATGAAAGAAAATTCTTAAAGAACTTCTTAGCTGTTGTACTGAGCACCATTCTATTAATTATTAATCCATTTAATCTTTATAGTCATCCTATGAGGTGTGTACCAATGTTAATTCCATTTCACAGATAAAACTGAGGTTAAGTAAATTAATCAGCTGTAAGAAGCAGAATGAAGATTCAGAACCAAGCAGGGTGGTCCCAAAACTTGTGTTCTTTAATAACTGTGCTGCTTTGTATTTTGATTTTAAGAATGGAAGAGATGATGGGGTTTGGGTTTTCAGGGCATTTACAGTCCTAGGTCCAGCCTTCTACAGCCTGCTTGCATCCTAGCAATTTGATTTTGCCAAAAGAACCAACTTCAGCATTGTATTTTGATTTAGATCTGTTTAAAGGCAGATTATTGCTCAGTTGTTGCATTCTCATTACCCAGTAGTTAACAATTACAGAAGGTCTTTGTAATCAAAATACTCTCCAATTTCAAACCCAAGGCTGAAGTTGATTATGGTGGTACACACCTACAATCCCAGCACTCAGGAGGCAGAGGCAGGAGGTTTGCAAATTCAGCCCAGGACTGGGCTTCATAGCAGAACCTTGTCTCAACCAAAACAAAAAGACAACATTGATAGGTTTGTTGTAATAAACAAATCCATTAAAAAGTACTGCTGTAGCAGTTACATTTTCTTTGTTTTTCCAGGTAAGAAAACATTGTCTGAACCAAGTATAAAAGCTGTGGGTAAGCATTCCTCAGAAATCACTCATACTTCTTGAAATCCTTACTTCTACTAGGTCTAGAAAACATTTGGTTGAAATCCAGTTGTCCCAAGGGAGAGTTATAGAGTACCGACCCAGTTTCTTGTAGAATTTAGGAATCCGTGTTCATTAATTCATTGTTTATATATAAATATAGCTAGCTGCTAGGTATCTTACTAATTAGGTGAATACTAATTAGACTGTATGCATGTGTATATGTTAATGAGAAAATGTGAAGAAAAATATGAGGAAAAGGATTTGGCTGGCATGGATTGGGATAGTTATTTTATATATGATGGCAATACAGTCTTCAGAATAAAATGACATTTGAACAGAAATAAAATTTTATGATTTTTACCACCCTAAAAAGAAATCTTGTATCCTTTGGCAGTCATTTTCCCTTTTTCTCTCCCCATGCTCTGGTTAACCACTAATCTACTTTCTGTCTCTTCAAATTTGCCTATTCTGGATATTTTACATAAATGAAATCATGCAACATGTGACCTGCTGTGACTAGCTTCTTTCAGCTTGCATTTTTTCTGGGTGCATCCAGATTGTAGCATATATGAGTACTTCATTCCTTTTAATTGTTGAATAATATTCCTCTTATTTGGATATACTCACATTTGTTTATTCATTCATTAGTAGTTGGATATTTGGTTTGTTTTACTTTTGTTTATTATGAATAGTGCTACTATGAACCTTTATTAACTTTTTTTTTTTTTTTGGTGAACATGTGTTTTCAGTTTTCTTAGGCATATATTAGAAATGGAAGTGTTGGGTTGTATGGAAACTTTATGCCTAATCTGTTGGGAAACTAACATTTTTCCAAAGGTGCTTCACCATTTCATATTCCCAACAGATTTAGAAAGGCTCCAGGTTCACCATGTATTCATCAAAATTTCTTTCATCTGTCTTTTTGATTATAACTATCCTCATGGGTGTGAAGTGGTATTCATTATAGCTCAATTTGCATTTCTCTGATGGCTAATTATCTTGAACATCTTTTTATGTGGGTATTGATTATTTTTATGCCTTTTTTGAAGAAGGGTCTTCCTATGTAGTCCAGCTAGACATAAGCTCTTGAGAAAGTTACTTGAGGTCTCTGAGAGACCTCTGAGATCTATACCTATTAGAGACTGCACAGAGAATGCAACTAATGTATTCAATAAAATCTTTTTTAAAAATTGGATTATCTTTTTTTTGTTGAATTATAATTTCTTTATAGATTTTGGCTGCTAGATCCATATCACATATATGAGTTATGAATATTTTCTTCCATTTTGTGAAATATCTTCACTTTCATAATTATTCTTTGAAACACAGAAGTTTTTTATTTTGATGAAGTCAAATTTATTTACATTCATTGGTTTTTCTTTAGGTTGCTTCTACTGTAAAGTATATCTGAAAACCATTGTCTAATGCAAGGTTACAAAAATTTATACTATTTAGATTTCTCATCTATTTAGAATTAATTTTTATGGATGGTGTAAGATAGAGGTCCAGATTCATTCCTTTGCAGGTAGAATTTCAGTTGTTCCAGCAGTTTTTATTGAAATCACTTTTCTATGGTTTTCTTTTTGTTTTCAATTTTTTTTTTTTAACAGGGTCATGCTATGAAGCCTAGTTTGGCTTTGAATTCACTGTGTAGCTTAGGCTGGGCTACTTACTTAGACCCTCATGCCTCAACCTCTCAGGTGCTAGGCTCACCACCACACTTGGCAAAAAGACTTTTCTTAACCCATTTAATTGTCTTAACACCTGTATAGAAAATCAGTTCACAGTAAGTGCATGGATTTCTTTCTGAACTCTCAGTTCTTTGCTCTATCTATCCTTAGGCAGTAACACAGTCTTGACTATCACAGCTAGACATGTGATTTTGAATGAGTTACTTGAGGCCTCTAATAGCCTTAGTTTTCTAGCCTGTAACTTGTCAGCAACTGAGAATACGGCTAAAGTACTTAATAATGTGCCATGTAGTCACTTTTATCTGTTTTGATCATTTTTATTATCACTGCTAAAGGAGGCGGCCCCAGATTTTAATTTCCAATTTTCACGAAATTCATTTCATTTGACCTACTTTACTCACTTCCCTACTGCACAGTGGGTTTAAATATTTTCCCTCCTCAGGAAGCACTCCACAAAGAGTGCTTTGTGTAACCCAACTCTAGTTAACACCCATGCTTCAGAGCATATTTTTCTTCAATAAAAACATAAATCGCTGCAAGGGCACATGTGTTTCAGTTTTGCTGAGGGAGACTCTGCAATACCTGTGAGCAAAGCCTCAGCGACATTGCCCCACGTTCCTGGGGGGAGGGGTCTTTTTGGAATCAAGTGTGGAGAGGGAACTGGAAAATACACTTTGACTTTTTAACAGAGGAAAGTAACATGGCAACACTGTGCTGCCATTAAAGCATTTTAAAATGTTGCAGCTGAATGGTCACACAGCTGGAAACATTTGAATGCTCAGGAGTGATGAAGACATGAAATCATAAGATTGTCCTTATGAGCCATTATTTGGTTATTAGTAAATTTCAACATTTCTCCAGTGAACTCTTATTAACTGATGAGGTTTGGTTACCACTTCTATCATGTCTCTGCAGGTAAAATAGTATCTAGAATGCTTGCTTTTACAGAACATATGTACATATATTTTCTCATCATTTTCAAAAGCTTATTTTTATTGTTTTTTCCATTCCAAACAGGACAAACTGTGAAGTATGTATGAAATTAAACTTTTTGACCAGAAACCCAAGATTCCGTGACTTTCTCCGTGTGATAGTTCAGTTTTGTATTCTTATATTGTACTCAGAGGGAATCAAAAAAGCTCACTTTGTACCATATTTCTTAGGCCAGCAACAGTTGAAACTATTTTTTCTAGTGCCCTTTCCCCTGGTGGACAGCTAGTTTGAAGCCTTTGGGAGTAAAAGTACTTCCCAGGACATAAACCCAACCCTTCCTCCCACTGCCATTTAAAATAGTTTAAAAATAACTCCACTTAAAGTTTTGTGGCAGGCTGTGACAACTTTATAAAACTTGTGTATTTACTTTTCTTTTTTCTACTTACTAAAACACTGTTTATCACAGATTCCCAGAGAAAGAAATTTATTGCCAAGCTGTGAAAGGAAGTTTTATTCTTTGAGGCATGTGGCAAAGCCCAAGTTGTTTAGAATGTTCAAGGTGCAGGTCAGCCAGTTTGTGTAACTGTAGCTTAAGAAAGTGATTTTGCCTTTGGAGCTAAGCAGATAGATTCAAAGAAAGACTCTGTTCATGTATTTCTTCATTCACTTGTACATTAAACAAGTATTTCTTCATGCTTATTTTATGCCAGGCACTGTTTAAGGGCCTGAAGATCCAGTAGTAAATAAGACAGGCAGGGGCCCTAATCTTGTGAAACTTACATAAATGTATCAATTAAAAATAATATTGTAATTCTCTAAAGCAACATATGTATCAGCAGTATACACCAAGACCTTAGAAAATCTTCCATTTTTAAGAACTTTATTTTCTATTTGCACTACCCTTCCCCATACAAGCCTTCCAGTTGCTTCACACCTCCCCCTTCAGCAAAAAAGCCAGTGTCATATGTACCACTGTCCTAAAAAACTTCCATGATTCATCCTTGCTACTTGTGCCACTTCACCCCCGCCTCATTGCCTTTCAGTCTCTGATGAGGTGCCCTCACCATCTTTTTTTTTTTTTTTTTTTTTTGGTACTGGGGATCGAACTCAAGACCTTGCGCTTGCCAGGCAGGCACTTAAGCCACTGAGCTAAATCCCCAGCCCCACCCTCACCATCTTGTGCATCTTTGAACACACCAAGCTCCTTCTGCCCAGGGCCTTGCACTTCTCTCTTTCTTCTGCCTGGAATGCACTCTAGATTTCTGCATGGCTGGCTCTTACCAGCTTTGGTTCTTTACTGAAATATCTAATAATTTTGTTGGAGAAGATTTCCCTGGATATGCTGCAGCCTCACTGCTTCCAACTGCTTATCTTTTTAAATTTCTTCCCTTGTATTTTCTGGCACTCATATTACAGTAGCATGCAGGTGTGCATGTGTGTGTGCACACAAACACACACATGCACACACACATTTTTTCTTGTTTGTCTGTGTATTGCCTATTTCCTGCCCATCCATCCCTATACCAAAAACAGACTTCTTGCAAAAAGTGACTTTATTTTGTCCACTCGTGTGCCCAGCATCCAGAATACTCTGACACAGGGTAGAAGGGCCCAGTGAATATTCACTGAATAAATGAATAAAGGTCAGTGTGACTTTGTGTCCAGATTTCAGTAGCTATTTTTCTTCTAATTCTTTGGCAAGTTACATGGCACTTGTTTTGTTTTCTTGGTACTGGCATTAGAACCCAGGGCTTTTACATTGAGCAACACCTCATGCCATTTTATTTTTTTGAAACTGGGACCACTCAGTTGCTAAGTTACTGGGCTTGAACTTGAGATTCTCCTGCCTCAGCCTACCAGAGTGATGGGATTACAGGCACACACTACCACACACAGCTAATTATGGCACTAGTTTTGTTTTTGCAGATGAAGTTCTTTTTTTTTTCTTTCTCTCTTGTTTCTGCTCTTACAACATATTCCATAATCAAATATTCTTGTCTGAAAATTCAAATTCAGTGTTAAAGCTTTTCTGGTTAATCATCCCTATATCTACTTACAAGCACTCACGTACTTTGCTTTTTACCAAACATTGTTATTTTTATTCATTGGAAAAATATTTTAGTGCATGTGTTAGTCATTAGTGGTGGTTAGTCATTAGGATGCAGTGGTGAAAAAAAAAAAAGTGATGCCTGTCCTAAAGCATCCTACAGTTGAGGGTAGCTGTGAAACTCTGCAGTGTTTATTGTTCCTGGAGGCCACAAGGCTAAGGTCTGCCTCTCCTTTTTCTTTCTTCCCACAGTTTTAACATCATTGTTCATGGGCCTACAGGAAATATGAGGCATAAAACAGCTAGTACTTTCTTCTAGAATGTGCATCCTGGTAACAGCTGGAGCACAGCAGACCCAGGGTTGTAACTCAAGTTGGTTGTAAGTCAGGACTATTCTTCCCTTAAGAAATAATGAAAACACCCAAAATGCATTCCCAACTTGCCAAAGCATCCCTTAACTAACCTTTTCATAATAAAAAGGATTGTATAATGTGCATGATATATAAGAAACACCAGTAATTTTCCTAGTTTAGTCACCAAAAAAGTTATTGTGTATGCCTAGTTTATGAGAAACAATTTCTTTTTTTTTTTTTTGGTACCGGGGACCGAACTCAAGACTGTGCGCTTTCAAGGCAGGCTCTGTCCATTTTTTTTAGGATTTCCTTTATTTCAGAAGAACTTTGCTGCACTGATTGTTGATACTCCCCTTCCTCTTCAGAAAGCTCAACTGCCATTCTCTGTTGCTCAACTAAATGAGTTTCTCTGTAAGTAGTTTCTCTGAATGTTCCTCTACCAGTTCCTCAATATCACCACTGCCTCCTTGCAGGCTGATGGACCCTGCTATAGTGACAGTGTCATCAACACAGGGTCAGTTGAAGGCTCTGGTTTCTCTACGTAGCCTTGGAAGTGTCTTTGCAGCTCCAACATGGTGGTACATGCCTGTAATTCCAATGCTTGGGAGGCTGAGGCAGGAGGATTGCCACAAGTTAAAGGCCAACTTGTCTACGAAGTTAATTTGAAGCCAGCCTGAACTGCACAATGAAACAAGAAAAGACAAAAAACAAAACAGACAAACTTTCTCTCCAGTATATTTTTAGGCTACACTTTCTTCTAGGCAGATATCAGTATCCTTGGATAGACATTGGCCCAGGATTTCTCAATTAACCAATGCAGGAAAGGATGTTGTAATGTTCCTTTCAGAACTCTTTAAGGGTTGAATCTTCAAGGTAACAGACCTTGAAGCATTTCAGGAACAGTTCCTTTGTGTATAACTTATTAAAGTTAGCTGTAACTTGCTGGTCCGTAGGCTGCAGTAGGAGCGTTATGTAAGGTAGGAGGAACTCGACAGATCCATGAGAATTCTTCATTCAGTTCTTCCAAATCTTGAGCATGAGCATGAACATTGTCCATGATGAGGAGAGCCTTGAATGGTGAAGTTTTGTTCTCTAGATTTTCCTTAACAGTAGGACAGAAAGCCTCCCTGATCCACTCAATAAAAGTACTCTTGTAACCCAGGGTTTTACATTAGGTCTCTACATGAACCCTAGCCTATATGCATAACTTTATGTTTTCTGGGCACTCTAGGGATCTCAAGAGTGATGAACCAAGAGAGGCTTTATCTTGAGATCACCACTTGCATTGGCACATAGCAATAAAATTAGTCTAACCTTCATAGGCTTGTGGCCTGGCATTTTTTTCTCTTCCTGGGCAGTGTATGTTCTGAACATTTTCTTCTGGTTTCATCACAGTTGAAAACTTGATGAGAACAAAAGCCATTTTTCTGTGTCATCATTTCAAAGTGGTGTATGTAATTTTCAGCAGCCCTTTTATTAGCACTGGCTGCTTCACCATGATTAGTTATGCAGTGAACCCCAGTTCTCACTTTAAAATTGTGGAGCCACCCCTTTCTGGTGAAATGTTACACCATTATCACTCATTGATGGATTATGCTTTATGAGATCTGCAATTAGAGCCTTAGCTTTTTCACAAATTGTAGACTCAGGCTATAACCTGCCATCAGTGTTTCATTTAATCTGCACTAATAATAGCCTTTCTATCTCATCTAACACTGTTGATCCTGACTTTCTAATTTGAGTAACACCTTTAGCAACACTAGCTTCCTTATCAAATCTTTTCTCTGTAAGATTGTCAAGATGATGGATTTCGACCTGCTGTACATACTAGAGAGATCAGTGACACAAACACTACTCTCATGTTTCCCCACTATTTCCTTCTTTTCGATTGTGTTTGCTTTATTTTCCCACCCTTCTTTTCTAGCTTTTTGGAGGCTAGTTTGACAGCAGTAATCATAGTGATTTTATAAAGCCTTGACCAATTATATCCACAAGTAGTGACATCTAGGCTCAGACTGATACCTAGTACACTTACATATGCTTTTCTGGTATCGTGAGTCTTTGTTTCCAACTGCACAAGCAGCTAGCATTCATGTTGTAACTCAAGACTTTGGTAGTTAAGTTAAAGCTAAAATTCCTGTTGTAAGTGAGAAGTAAGTGGTAATGATGCAAAGTGTCACAGCAATTCAAAAGACAGAATGATTTTAGTGGATGGGGGTGGTTAAGGTAAAGTGTTACTAAGGAAGTGGATCTAGAGGGAGACATGCCGTGCTGGCCAGAGGTATCCTCACTGTCCTTGGTAGCCTCAGAGCTCACTGTGATAGACCAGTTGTGCAGCTGTTTCTTTTTGGGTCTCAAAAGAGACTGCACACCTTTGTGTCTGCCAGACATTTTTCTGCATACTCTTTTCCCAGAATGGGAATGATGGACTTGTGAGGGCTGCACTGGAAGGGAAGAAAATGTGGTGCTGATGGTGCAGTCTATCACTGAAGGCATTGGAGCCTGGCAGTGAGGCATGAGAATGAGTGTATGGGCTGGAACCTGCTTTCTCAGGGGTGGATGGACTGTACCCCTTTGTCTTCTGCCCTGAAATTTGCTAGCAGTTGGTGGGAGGGCTATCAGACTTGCTAGTGTCTGTGCCCTGTCTCCTCTCTTTGAACTAGTAGTGAGTTCCATTTGACACAACTTGCTCTTAGTAAAGTGTTTTCTGTAGTTCCCCAAAAGCTATGTAAGTAGACAGTTTAGTCCTTTGCTATTAGTGCCTTTGTCACAAATATATCAAAGTTAGAAACATTTTAGAATTTTAGAAATGATTTGAGGTAAGTCATCATCATCACAAAATAAGCCTTTGACTTTTTACATTACGTTAATGCATGGTCTTTTTCTTCCAGTGTTCTTATTTTTTCAAAATGACTTTATTGTTTTTAACCCAACCATCTTTAATAGATCACTCTATACATGTATTCCGTGAATTACAGTAAGCCCAACATCTGTTATTAATTTTTTTTCCTTTTAACGTCTTTTCTTCCTCTTTTCCTCTTATTTGTGCTTGTTGAAAATGGTATTTTTGGTTGAAGTTATTTTAAGGTGGTGTTGAAATAAATCCTAGGACTGTTCTTTTGTTCAGCAGCACATGTTCTTTTAAGTCTGGACGTCCAGGGTCATCCTACCAAAATAAATTATGTGAGCCTTATGCAAAACTCTCAAGTACTGGACTTTTTATTTATAAAATTCAGCTTTTGGCATAATGTTTGTAGTTTCCCCAGAGCCAAATGGGCTCCCTTTTCCTCTCTCTGACTTTTCCAAGAATTCCCAGAAGTCTTATTTCGTAAGCAGCTATGGCTCCATGTCACTATTTTAGCTGCATTACCTGCCCAGAAATGTTAAACATTTAGATAAATGTGAGTCAATTGCATAGGTAGATGAATGTAAGCAAATGTAAGCAGTTACATAGGTGGAAGAAACACTCTGCCCATTTATAGATATGCAAGGTTACCTAAAAATGAAGACACTGTATTTTCCTTGCCTTGACTTAAGTTGGGTAAAAGGATCTTTATTTATTTAGGAAGTTTCATTTATATCTCCTGCTGAAAGCAAATTTCTCAAAGCCTGTATTTTTTTATCATTTTATATATAAGAATTTTTTTAAGATTTAGAAGTGTCTTACAAATCTTTAGAACTATATATGTAAAGTACCCTATTTCCCTTCTGGAGGGAGGAAGGAGTTAACTTTTCCAGAAAATTGGGAAACATAAAGGATACTTCAGTTTAGAATCTGGTACACTAAAAATTCTAATGTATATACAATTATACAATTTTAATTTACTTTTCATGTTTTTTAGTGAACAGTGTAACAAAATAGTTGGATACACCCATCTGTATTTTCCCCTTCAATGTAAATTCTATATCAAGATTATTGGCATGAATTTTTCTACCAATATTAACCTCATATATCACTAAACCTAATGTATTATGAGTCCATTTCAAATTGCATATTGATCTTTCCAAATCTGAACCCTCCTACTTTAGTTTACCTGACTGAATTTGGCTCTGTCCAAATTCAGAAAAATTTGTGTTTGGTTGGGGAGGAATTGAAGATACGGACTTTTCAGGCTAAATAGCTACTGGAAAATGAAAGAATGAAGGGCTATGTATCTTCACATGCTTAGATTCTAGCAATCAATATGTCTTTGGAAAATACTCAGTGACATCTATCATATGATACTTGGAATTGTTTTGGCAATGAAAGGAGGAAACTGCTGAGCAGGTAGGGTAGGACCAGGGTATAGAAGGACCCAGTCAGTAGCAGGGGCAGCCACTGTGGCTCTGAGTAGTTTGACATGATCAAAATGTGTTGCAAGGTACCTATTTGGAAACAACCTGTGGGGTAGATTTTGTGATACACATGTGCTGGTTTCCCATCACCCACTCTCCCATGCCCTCTCTGAGGATGCTTGCTAAGCCTGTTTTGGGTGTGTCATGGGCTGCCAGTCTGTCTACCCAAATCACACCATTGTGTGAGCACAGTGACTCTGGTTTCAACCAAGGCATGTAACCCATTGGTACACAGTGGAACTTTGCTTGGTACTCAAGGAGCTACTGATGTTTTTCTCCACTGGCCATGGATTTGGCAAGAGATGAGGCTTCCAGAACAGAGAGCTGAGAGCCAGCCAAAAGACCTTAATCAGGAGGAGGTGGATGGTGAGGAACTAGGTGTGTTGAGCCCCTGACTAGTCTCAAGCTAGCCCAGCTACTGTCTTTTGTAGTCATCTAATCCAGAGAAACTTCTTTTGATTTAAGCCATGTAAGACTGTGATTTATTCCTCGTTCTATAGAAGCCCAAACAGATAAAAATGGCTTCAGATAATCTGTAGATAGTATTAATAGTGAGAAGCCTTTTGGTAAACAGTCTAGGTGTCTGGCAGAGTTGGCACTCAACAAATTAACAACTTGAAAGGACTTAATCCAATGGGAGGCAGCTGATTTTAATAGGGTTATTTCATAACCAACTACATTAAGTATTTTTTTAAAATAAAAGCTTCACAACCATATTTTTAAAAGTTAAATTTTTAGGCAGCTTGAAAATAAACTTTTTTCATATATCCTAGTGTGTGTATCCTACTAATATTTTTAGTACTATATTAAAGATCTTTTATGGATTTTATTAAGGGCCAAAGCTGTTATTTCTGGTTACATGTCTTGTATTTTTTTGGATTGTGCTCTATGATTTTTGCTCATTCCTTAGTTTTTCTCCAACCTCTGACCTTTGAATAAAATGGTGCTGGGAAAAGACTTTCATTGGTTTTATAGTTTTAAAAAGATTAAACTTGCTTTTTGGAGAAAGGATTGATGCTCCTGATTTTTCTACCAATAGACTGGGTTAAAAAAAAAAAAGTTTCCTTAAGTTTCATTTCTAACTTATTTGTTTAAGTGACTTCATGTAAGTTAGGGGAAAATTGTTTTCTTTTTAAATTGGAAAATTAACTGGTTTCTTTCTGTAATTGTAAGAAATTACAGCAATTTCAAATGATCTGAAAATTTGGTATTGCTTTAGTTTTTCTTCTTGCTTGTTGAAGTGTGTTGCTAACTTTAGATGAGTAGCCCATCTTTCTGGCACACTGTGTTCTTGCTACTGCTTGTGCAGAGAGGGGGATAAAGTCATAGATATAAGGTGAGCATTCCCTGGGAGCCAGAAATAAAATTGGAGGTTCTAATACAGGTTTATTTAGTAATAGTTACTATTTGTAAAGAACTACTGAGGTGTATTTTTTCCCCTCTTACCCATGCCATTGTTCATAAGTGGTATCATTCATAGTCTAGGAGCTCTGAAGTCTAACTAGAAACATCTTACCTAGCAGCCATTAACAGAGGGGAGGTCTCCTGCCATAAACAAAACTACTTTGGAATTTTCCATTAGGTGGGCATTTCTGTAACTAACTGCATGACTAGTTAGAAGCTGCAGGAGTTCACCCCACCTGATGATGTGACTTATGCCAGTGTATACCTCAAGGCACTGCCCATTTAATCCTGGGACCATCAGGAGAACCAGGTTTTTGAGGCTGATTTGTCCCTCCAAACAAGATTGAGAGAGCAGACAGGGAGTGATAGTGGCCAGCCAGGCTACTTTCACATTTTATGTCTCATATGGCATGTTCTAGTCACAACTGAAAAGTATTTTAGAAAAAATGGACTTTGCCTCCACTTCCAGATACTACTGCAGTGATCTTAACTTTAGTTTCTTTAGCTTTTCCCCTAGGTTGGTGGGCTGATGTGCTCAGATTCAGGTTCTGCCTTGGGCTTGGGATATTTGTTTCTCTCTTTGGGTCTGGAGCTCTGGATAGCAGTGCAGCCTCTAAATTCAAAAACTGTTGTTGTAGTATCTTATTGAGCCTGGCTTTCCTTGTATGTCACAAGAGTGTTGGCTGCCCACGTTTCCAAGTACCTGCATTTCTGGGAAATTTAATAATTAAATCCTGCTAGATATATTCTCAGAATTGTAGCCTAGGTTGTTACTAAAGTGCCAGTGAGTCAGAGCTGCAGCCAACTAGAATGAAGGGAGACATTAGAGACCCTTAGGTTTTTTATGGAAATCAAAACCCAGAGAGTGACTCCACTGCCTATGGCCAGCAGTTCAGTTTCAAAGCCAGGACCAGAACCAGAACCAGAATCCAGGCCTCTTGACTTGTAAATACTTTTCTTTTCATGTTGGTAGAGCTAGAAAATGTCACGATACCAAATTTAGCATGACAAACTATTTATCTAACTGCTTTTCTTAGATTAGAACATAAACTTGTCTTAGGTTTTGGCTGCTGCAGACATTTTGATTTCTCCCTGTTCAGCAGTCTCTGGATCTCTTCCCCCAAATGATTGACAGTGACCTTTAGCCTAATTTTTATGGTGCTGAGTACTTGGTCCTTGGCCCAAAAAAAACCTATGGCCATGTCATTGGTTTTTCTTCTGTCCTTTTCAATGAATGTTAACTCTACCCTTCTCTGAATTCCTCATACTGTAAAGCAACTTCACCTACCTGTGAAGTCTGAGGTGATTCTGGGACTGTTTACCAGTCTGATCTTTGACCTACAGAGTGAAAAGCAAAGGCCCATCTTGTATTAAAATTGAAATTAGAAGGTAGTGTGATAAGACTTGCTGAAGAGTGGCTGTGCTCTCTGCGATTTATAAGATCCTTTGTCTCTCAGGCAGCAGAGGAAGGACGAAGGACTTGTGTTCTACAGCCAGGGTGTCCCGTTTCAGCCCTAGCAGTGCTGGGATGAAGCCCTGTGCTTTGACTGAAGCTTTTCAGCCTTGGCCTAGAAAAGCCAATGAAACTGTTTTTCCTCTCCATCTAACCCCAACAAAAGAGGGATGGGAATAAAGAGGAATGTTAAACTGAGACAGTCTTTTCCATTGAGTCTTGTAAGAATCTTGAGGGTTCAAACTCTTATCTTATTCACCCCTTTGTTTTTCTTTTCAGAACCTAACAGAGTGCTAAACATAGGCATTTTGTTGTATGGAATTAGATATTTAGTGTTCTCTCTTTTGTTAGTTTGGAGAATTCTGAAAGTGTGTTTGCACTAGTGTTTGGTCTTTTGTATCCTGTTTCCAAGCTTCTGTCTTTGGCTTATCTCAAAGGATGATATTCTGATAGTGACTTGCTTATAAATACAGTTTCACAGGATAATTTTGTCTCAAAGCGTTCTATTTTCAAAATTGAATTTCATATATAATATTGCTTAAAATAACCACTAACGAATTATCCTAAACATATTCATTTACCCTGAGCCGTCTTGCTGCCTGTTCTGTGCATGACCTATAGAAATCACCATCTATAACAGAACTTTGAGTAGAGATTAATGTAGGAATCTAAGGCACAGAGTTGTTGTGGGGATTAACTGAGGTCAGAAAGGCAAAGCAATAGCATAGTGCATGGCATATATTGAGCATATACCCTAAAATATTTATTATTATTTTTAATGCTGGTTGTAATTTTTGTACGTTTGACATAAACCAAGGACATGGGCAGAGTTATTTTGAACAGTTCAATTCTTTTTCCCTGCAGAAGTCCAAAGCTCCCCTGAGAATTTCTGCCACCTCCTAGGGGGGCTTGCGTTTTCATGGTCACCTCTGGCATATTCTTCCTAGTTCAGGCTGTAGATGGTATCACTATAGATTTGTGCTGTTCTGTGTTCCACAGCACAAGTGGCCATGAAGCCTATCCCTACTTTAAGTACTCCTCTCTTGTTTCCTCCAGACCATCAAGGCTTTTTGCCCACTGCCTGAATGGTCTGGCCAAAGGAAGGGTTGATCTTGCAATAAAAGCAAATGACTTAAAATAGGTTAGATTAGACTTGTCCACTCTTGCACTTCTTCAGCACTTCACTGCCTAATAGAAAATGCTTAAAATGAAGTATAGATATTTTCTAAAATGCACCAAAACTTAAACAACATTACAGAATCTTTAAACACTGACTGGTTTTAAAAACTGAGATACTTTGTGGGGCTGGAGGAGATTTTAGCTTAAGCAGGACAAGTTCTTACCCAGTGATCCTTGCCTCATTTTTCTATCTCTTTAATATTTATGTCTCACAAATCCCTCCTAAAAGAGTCATTTTATTTCCTAAGTGCAGATGGCCTTGTTGATGACACAGATATGCTCTCTCTAAAGTGTCTGATCTGCCCCTTGCTTGTGGAAAGCCCTTGCCTTGCCTTGCCCTGTGCTGCGTGCGTGGTCAGGCTGTTCTCAACTTCTTTGCTTTCTCAGCATTTGTGAATATGAGCCTCAGGCTGCTCTGTTAGTGCATCTGATCCCTAGCTCCCAAAACTACACCTACTAAGGCCACCAGTGTCTTCCACAATACTGAATCCAGTAGGCAGTTTGTAGTTCTGGCTTTAATCTCCCAGCAGCAGTTGACATAAATACCTCCTTGCCATTGTAGCAAGGGATATCAGAATAGGCTTTTTACATGGCCATTTTGTCTGTTGTGCTTTTCAAATTCTTCTTCCTCCCTTTTTTCTTTCTTATTTCTTCTTCTTTTTTGTTGTTGTTTGGTTGGTTTTTGGTGGTACTGAGGATTGAACTCAAGGCCTTTGAATTAGGCCATATCCCCAAACCTTAAAAAAATTTTTTTTTCTCTCTCTGTCCCTCTGTCTTATTTTTTGCAGTACTAGGGTTTGAACGCAGGGTTTTCACACTGAGCTACATACATCCCCAGCCATTTTTAAATTTTTTGTTCTGAGATCAGGTCTCCCTAAGTCACTAATTTGTCCAGGCTGGGCTTGAACTTGTATCTTCCTGCTTCAGCCTCTTACAGTGCTGGAATTACAAATAAGCACCACCATGCCCACCTTGGATTGGTCCTCTTCTATGAGATCTTTAAACATAGACTATCTTCAGATTTTTTCTCTTTCCACTTTACTTATTTTTCTGCACTAACCTCTTTCACTCCTATGGCTTCAAGCATGATTTATATGCCAAAGACTAAAAAGTTTACCACATTTTGACAAATTTAAAACATCAGTGATAGGAGCCACTGAGATTTTATGTCCCACAAAGAAAAAAAAGTAGAGTCATTTCCATTGCATTTCATGTTGGGATGATCCCAGTGTACATTCTCTTTAGATTGATCTGCATAAAACAGACGAATGCTTGATAAAAATCATCTCTAGACATCTCTTCTAGCAGTTTGAATTTTGGCTCACTGATGAGAATTGCATTCATTGTGAAGATTTTATCGTAAATGAATATAAGGATCTTAAGTTGCTAGAATTTCTTTGTATACACTTCTCTGATACTTTTCCTCCCTTATGTATATTTGTATTTCCTACTGGTTTCTATGAAAGCAAATAACCATACGGCCATTGCTACAACTTTAGAAACATGTGGGAAAGCATATCATTTTCTTTTGCAGAGAATGTAACTCATACATAATCATTGTGCAAATTCAGAGCTTTAACACATTTTTTATCTTAAATTAGATATTTTATATAATTAAAAACTGAACTATTTAAAACTCAAGGAAAGAATACGATTTACATATCCTTTGTACTGCATTTTAAATCATATGTTAGTAATTGGTGAAATTTTATCTTTTTATATATACTGTCATATTCTAAGATCTAATTAATTTAAGGGGATACATTTTGGTTTTCCTTACTGGGAGAATTTTCAAAATTATATTTTAGAGTAAGTAGAAACTGCTTTGTGAATAGCTTTGTTGTTATTGTTGCTGTTGCGTTACCAAAAACTGTTTTCATCATATTGATTTCTCTAGGTTGAAAATGTCCGCTTGGTAGACCGAGTGTCTTCCAAAAAAGCAGCCCTGGGTACTTTATATTTGACGGCTACTCATGTTATATTCGTGGATAATGCACCTGATACAAGAAAAGAAACATGGGTATGCTTTCCTTATTTTTGACTTTATATATTTTATTTGAAGTAAAAAATTTTGATCCTCCTTTGTTTTGTTTGTCCTCAGAGTGAAGCAAGTGGGCTGTTGGTGCTTGGGTGTTCAGGGGACTGTAGGATGGTACCTTTTCTTCTACACAGTCATCTTGATTTGATCTACTGAATCACTTAAACAATCATTTTGGGCATCATCAAAGATAGATCTAGAAATAGCCTTAAGTTACATGTGCTTTATTACATAACTGTCAAGCAGAGATTCAGTAATGACAGTATGCCAGATGACGCATTTTCACATTTGATTTGCTATACGCATTATTTGTAAGATATGTAATACAGCTATTCAGTTATTTTATTTTGTCTCCATTTTTCTGATAATTTAAAAAAGAAAAGCTAAAGTATCATCATTTATAATTAGAAATATTTATAATTAAACATTAATAATAAAACCATTAGATATTTCTAACATTAGATAGTAACCCTATCATGATGTTATGACCAGAACAGAATCCCTGAAATGTAAAGTTTTTCTTCTTTCCATATTCAGTGGACAGTGTTTTGCTTTTAGCAGAAAATGGTAGGCACTATTTAGTGGAAAGGAATTTAGAGAATGAAGTACTGCCTTTAAGGGCTGAGTGTAGACCTTCTGGAAATGCCAAAGAGATGGATTTCCTCATGATTTCTTTCAAATCTCCTTATTAGAGAGTAGAAGAGTGGGATCAGAGGTTGAAAGGGGAACAGACTGGAAATGGGAGGGAATGAGCACCTGTTGATCCAGTAATACAAAGTTACAGGTAAACAGGAAGAGTAGACCTTGAGATCTTTTGCATAGCAAGGTATTATAGCCAAAACAGCAATGTATATCAAAATAACTGTGAATAAATTTCAAATGTTTTACCATCAGTAGATAGATAAGCAAGGTGGTAGATATGTTAGATTAATGTAATCTTTCTACATCATATACATACATCAGAACATTGCACCCTATAAATGTGTATAATGATAATTTGCCAATTGAAAATCATATTAATAAATTAAAAATAAATATTTTATTCTGTGGTTGGCCTGATCAGCATCAGCTTAGAAAACAACAGTCCCGGGTGGTTATCAAATCTGAGCATCATGGCATCTCCCAGCAGAACCGTCTCTAAATTCCATTAAATGTAAAATTTATTTTGTTAACTTCTCATGACTTTATTTAATTTTAGCTGTAATTGCATTCAACATTTGACTATAAAATATTCCCTTACCTGAAATTGTACAGATTCTCATGCTGAATAGTTTGCTTCAAAATAATTATTTTGTATATCAAAAATCTTTGTATTGAAAAATAAAATTATTAATTTAGTCAGTTGGAACATCTCAAGTCTTGTCATCTGAGAGCAAATGTTGAACTAGCCAAAGGTTGGGAAGTGTTTCTTATCTACTGTGTAGCTTAGAGACTTGTGGTAACCCTTGTCATATCTGCTAGTTATTTGTGCTTAGTGTTTCTTAATTAACTTTGGGTTCTAGATTCTCCACAGTCAGATTTCCACCATTGAAAAACAGGCAACAACTGCTACTGGCTGTCCTCTGCTTATTCGCTGTAAGAACTTTCAAATTATACAACTCATCATACCACAGGAAAGAGATTGCCATGATGTATACATCTCTCTGATACGCCTTGCAAAGCCAGGTAAGCAAGGGAGCTTGGCATTTGATATGGATCATTCTTAGGAAGTGTAAGAATTTGTGGAGTGCTTAGGGATGACAGTGTTTTAGAAATTCTGTATCATCTTCAGCTTCAGATGAGGTCAAGAAGTTTGAATGATCACCTGATACATGAGTTCTTTTCTTTAGGGTGGGCTTCTTTCACTAATCTTAATGTGCACATTTTCTTAGTAGGGATTGTAATGAGTTTTCCTTTCAGGATGTAATCACCTTAAAATTATGCCCTTCTGATACTATGATAATTGAGTTACTTTTAATGAGGCCATGACAGAACTGATTTTTTTTTTTTTTTGAGGCAGGTTTTTACCCTGTAGTTTAGACTGAACTTGAACTCACTATGTAGCCTAGGCTGGCCTTGAACTTGCAGTAATCCTCCTACCTCAGTCTCTCAAGTGCTGGAATTACAGTTGTGTACCACCATCCCCAGAATAATTGATGAATTGTGTTTTGTGGAAAACAGTTGTTATTCAATACTTTTGGTACATCCCTCTCTTTCTGAAGACCTTTAAGATTTGGTCTCCATTTGTTTTTTATAGTACTACGTGTTTTCCAAAATTGATGCAGCTAAATGTACTTTCATTAGCATCAGTGAGTACTTAGGGTATAAATATGTTACTTTTCAGGGTTTTTTTTTGTTTTTTTAATCAGTACCAGGGATTGAACTCATGACCGCATGCTTGCAAGACAGGTGCTTATGCCGCTGAGCTAAATCCCCAGCTACTTTTCAAACAATATCTTCTTAAGTGTAGTGGCAAGAATGTTTTGATTTGAAAAAATATGTACTGTTACTATCTCATTGTAGTATTGAAATACTCAGATTTATAGTTTACTGTTTACTTTCTACTGAAGTGCTCTTGTCTCTGGGTAGCTTGTGTGAGCTGTAGTATTATTTTGTTTAAAAGAAGCATCCTTCTATATTATTTTAGAGCATACAGTGAAAAGAGGTCATTTATCTAAAAGTTAAGTATTGCACAGCAGTCATCAATAAAGGTAGGGAGAAATATGCTTATAGTTATTTTGCCAAATACATTTTGATTCAAGACAAGAAAATTTGATTGTTAACTTCTTAAGATATTGGCCTGGGTCTTGAGTTTTTTATGATGTAGCTATATCATTTGTAGGTAACTGAGAACCAAAGTATTTGTGAGAAGTCATGTCTGGGAGCTGTCAAAATCTGATAATTTCTAGTTTGTTTCCCTTTAAAGGGAGTTGGTTGAGGCTTTTTTTCCCCACTCTGTGTTGAAAGGAACTGCAGAGTAAGCCAGAAAAGCAGTTGAACTTTTTGGAGGGTGCACTATAATTGGAACAGAAGTTCTGGGAAGATGTACATTAGGTTGCACGCAGCAGAGAATGGGAGAATTGTGTGCCAGTAATTTCTGTGTCACTGATTAATGGATGTACTGGGTAATAAATGTGCTATGACCGGATTAATGGGATTTAGGAATATCCCAGAGAACTGGGAAAGGGCTGAGCAGCTGGAAGAATAGATCACACAGTAGTAAGGTCTGTGGTCCGGAGACAGCAAGTGCCAAGACTCGCTGTCAGGATTCTCTGGGAAGAAACTACTGTGTCCCTCTTCTTTTAAAAATGCACACTTAAAAGGTGACACTTTGGGATTTAGGTATTAGATATATGCAGAAACCTGACTGGCTGTCTTTACCAAAAAAGGAAACCATAGTAACTAATTGAATTAAAGCCATCACCTGAGAGGATTTAAAGGGTCATTAGAATTTTGAAATATGAGCATTAGAAATGCCAGTTTATGTAACAACACAATGCTGTAATAACTGTGGGAAGATGAAAAGGACCCAGGCAGATCCACAGTTTAATGTTAAAGGCAACGCTCAAGTCAGGACTTAATTACAGGCAGTTATCTTAGAAACAGGATTTTGAATCTGGGAGGAGATGGGGAAACGTGGTGAGGTCACATTTGAAACAGTGGTTTTCAGCTAGAGTCAGGGAATGTTTATTGGAACCATCCAAGGATAATTGACAAAATATACCTTTACCCCCTAGGTGTACCAAGTAAGGGAATGTGTGTGCATTTCTGCATGTTTGTGTGAGGAATTGTGCTTTGAATTCTGGCTGCAGATTAGTACAGTATATAGCTTTCTGTACTTTCTCTGGTTAGCCACCAACACAAATCACATGGACACAGCTAACTGCAGGGTACTAGGGAGGACCAACTTTTTTTTTCCTTACAAAAGGAGTGTCTGTGAGTTCATTCAGGCCAAGACCTATGAAGGAAGTATTTTTGAAGGTCTCAAGATTCTCAGGATTTATAGGATGGAGTGAATTAAATCACTGAAAAATTAGGAGAGATTTTTTTCGTTTGTTTTTTATATGACTAATGAGTGGTAAGCATGTGTTGTGGATTGTAAAATATACTAGAACAAAATAATGTGGCTAAGTTAAGAAAAGAAATAGCTTAAGTTAAAATAAAGATTGTGGCTCAAAGGACAAAATGAGCTAACCCATAGATCCATTGTACTAATAAGGATATAAAATTTTCTGATTAAAAGACCCCTGTTTCTCAGAGGGCTTCTACTTTTCCCATGTTCTCTTTTCTTTACTCTTCCCTCTAATTTCCCTCCTGCTGTTTATTTTTGCATCAATTATCTTTCTTTCTTTAGTGTTTGTGGGCTCTTCAACATTTAAATAATTCCTTCTGTTTATTTTCTCATTTTTACTTATAGCTTTTTTAATGTTTATCTCAATTCTCAATTTTTCTAATTTTTTAAAAAAAATATTTTTATTTTTATTTTTTTGGTAGTGCTAAGGCTCAAGCCAACCAAGCTAAGTAAGTGCTCTACCCCTGAGCTACATCCAACATTTTTCATATTTATTATGACTTTTTAAAAAAAAATCTCATGGTTGAAGTAGTTTCATTTGCTTAAATTTAACTTCTTATATTATTTTTTAATCTAAGTTAAGGATGTTTAATCAATTTAATGGTAAATTCTTTTTTATTGATGGTACTAATTCCAGTAGTCCTTTTCTACTGTGTTAGCTTTAACAGTCCTAATGTTTAATTGAAACACTCATTTGTTTAAAATAGGCATTAAAGATAATCATCTTCTTTATTTTTATTTTAAATATATAATATTCATTAATAACTGTGCTGTCTTTTCACCCCTGTCTAAAATACCTTTCGACTACATATATTTTTAAGTTGCCTGAATTTAGCAGAATGTCTGAAGCAACTTGACTTTCAGTCATATTAAAATTTCCACATTTTTATGTCTTTCTGATGATAGCCGTTAACTTTTCTTTTACCTAATTTTTTTTAGCTAAATTTTAAAGCATGTTTCATTTTAATATTGTTACCTTTCATTTTCCTACTTAGTCTGTAAGGAGGGGTGGTTCCCCCATGTTCCTAAATACTTCATATGTTGTTTAATAACCTTTAATTTGATGCTTGTAAAACAAGGTAGTTTATCTTCCTTCTTTTTTTTTTTTTATTTAAAGAGAAAAAAAAAGCCTGTAAAGGGTAGAGATAATACAGAATTTCAGAAAAAAGATAAACAACAAGAAATCACTAGTTGATAAATTACATATTGTCCTCTTAGAAATAGTTGTTCAAGTCACAAAATTAAAGCATATAAAGTAGATAGTCAAACAGTGAGAGTAAACAGCTACGCATACATGAGTCTCTACATGTATTTCTATTCTTTCTGTATTAGAGGGAAAAACAAAACTTAGTAAGACAAAGCAAAACAAATTCCTATAAAAACATGAAACCAAAAAGTCATATAAAACCACAGTACAAGTGATCTACAATGATTACTGTGTTATTTCTTATTATCTTCAATAGAATTGCCTATATCATCAGGCATAAATGAATATAGCAGTATAATTGAATATAGCAGTACATAACAATATTAGTAAAAATAAAACATTGTAGACAGTATCAAACTTCAAAGGCAGGTAATAATTAAACTAGAGTGGATATTCTAGTGAATCTTGTCATCTTTAGTGCAGTTTCCTGTACTCTCAGACTTGATACTATCAATCATAACAGCTTTGAATAAAATCTATCAATACAAAACAGCAATCCAACAAACCAGATTCGATTACAATCAGTCATGGTAAAACAGTGTAGGTTTTACAGAGCTTTAGATTGACTTAATAGGAAATTAAGGATGATTACCATACTATATCCTGTTATTTTTGGGATTACTGTTTGTACCCTCAAATCTAGTACAGGTAGAATGACTGGAACAGAATATAATACATCTAAGCAGAGTAGTGT